>APFE031549533.1:69219-93776 GCA_000404065.3 Pinus taeda
GAAAATAACAGTAAACTGCAAATAAACACTGTATACCTCCAGATCTTAAAAATGACGCAGATAGGGCTACCGGAAACCTTTTCGCGTGAAACGAAAGGGGTTCCTCAATGGAACAGATGCTCCGAACATAACAGAGCAGTCCTGTCGGCCCGAAAGCAGTCAGAAACAGTAGATCTAGGAAACGACAGCCGCATGCAGTTCTACCGGCTTCAGATTTGGATCACCAACGGACGCGGCCCTCAAATAGCTCTGATACCATGTAGGAATTTACAGGGTAAGTTCCTCAGACAGAACACCAAAAGGACACCGCTCACAAACAGATCTCAGATCAATACACCAGTATTTTGACGTGGTTAAAACCCTCAGAGAGGGAAACAGTCCACGGCCTGCGCCAACGTGGCTACTACAGGCAATTTATTAATAAAGAATGAAAATTTACATAATAAGCTTCTCTCATGCACGGTTAACCGACAAATGACCCTCCATGCGCTTTAAATAGAATTCATGGACCAATCGGGTGTCAAGCCACGGATCAAGTGTCGGTAATACCGAGGAGAGAATGAACCGTCGGATCACTACATATCGTGACCGTCGGATTGTAAGTTACAAATGTACATAGTAAAGAAACACACTTTACCTAACTCTATACTAGACCAAGTTATACTTAACTATTCCTATGTGTCAAAATATCCTAACATTCTTCGAGTGATAGTTCTCATGACTCTAATCATGATTCCAAACATAAATATAATAAATCGTTCTTCAAGCTGGATGTAAAGTTTGACCTACCCATGTACAATGGAGAGTGTAGCACATAAAAACTTAATAATTGGATAAGACAAACAAATGTTTACTACTGGATCCAAAAGATCGAAGAAGATGAGGCAAAGGTCTAGTTAGCATCTCTTTGGCTGAGTGGTACATCTCTTGTTTGGTGGGAGAGAAATTTGTAGAAGGGAAAAAAAAAGTTGAGTAACCTTCTTTCCTCTTGGTCCAGTTTTATTTCTACACTAAAAGACCAATTTTACCCTTTGGGTTATAAACAAAAGGAACTAATGGAATGGAAATATCTAAGGAAAGGTAAAGGCCAAAATGTGCAATGCTTCACTCAAGAATTTCAGAAAGAAGCATTTAATTTGGGCATCTCATTAGATTCACTCGAGATTGTAACTAAGTACGTTGGTGCACCATAGTTACATAAGACACTCACTGTTATTGTTTGAGCCTACTATGATTGATGCGCCCAGTGTAAAGGCGATTCATCTTGAAAGTCGAGGAAAGAATGTAAGAGATGATCAAGACAAGAAAACATGGTTCAACCCTCAACATGGAAAATTCCAGAAGAAAGGCAAGGGGAAGGCTAAGAATACTGTCATAGCCAAGAAGGAGGATGGAGCAACAACATCTTGCACATATTGCAAGAGAGAAGGTTATGATGAGGACCACTGTTGGAAGCTACATCTAGAGCTAAGACCAAAGAGATTCAGCAGAAAGGGCAAGTAGAAGATAGTGGAAAAAACGCAGCAGTACCTTGGATCAGATTCTAGTGATGAGACATTGATCATAGTCATGGGTGCAAAAGGCACTCCTTCTGTTAGTAATAGTTCTGATTCAATTACAAGTACTAGTTATTTGGATGAGCCTATAAGTAATGAGAGAAAGAGAATTGAACTATTCCACATTAGATTTATTATCAAACACACAAAGGTGGAAACTCTATTTGATTCAGGATCCCAAGCAAATTTAATCTTAGAGTTCTTAGTGAAAAGGTTAGGCCTTGAAATTAAGCCTCATCCAAGTCCATACCCTCTTGGTTGGGTAACTAATAAAGAAAAATTACAAGTAACCAAGAAGTGTAGGGCCAAATTTGTTATAGCTTCCAAATTAGTTGATTAGCTAGAGTTAGATGTTGTGCCTTTGGATATGTTTAGAATTATCTTAGGAAGTCCATATCTATATGACAGAGAGGAAATTTTCTTTTGGCACAAAAATAAATACCACCTCACAAAGGACGGGGTAGAATATATAGTCAGATCTCATCATACGAAAGTTAGTGCTAGCCTGTATGTGAAGGACATATTATATGACTCGTTAATTCCAGTAAAGGATGCATGCTCATGGTAGTGAGAGCAAAAGAGATTAAGATGGTTGATGCCTTCAAAGGTTATGATCCTAATCATAACAAATAATTCCAATTGAAATTATTTCTGACTATGATGGATTGTTTCACGAAGTGAAAGGATTTCCCCCAAAACAAGAAATTTGACATGAGATCCATTTACAACATGATGCTCCTTTACCGAATATTGGCATGTACAAGATGGATTCTATCGAGATGGAGGAGATTAAGAAACAGGTGTAGGAATTGCTAAATCAAGGGGTAATTAGACTGAGTTCTTCTCCGTGCAACTCATCGATTGTGTTGGTGCCAAAGAAATATGCCACATGGATAATTTTCATAGACTACATGGTGCTAAACAAAATTATGGTGAAGAAACGATACCATCTCCCTTGCATTGATGAATTATTAGATCAGTTGAAAAACGGTGTCTACTTTACAAAACTAGATTTGCATAGTGGATATCACTAGGTTTGAATTGTAGAATAAGGTGTTTGGAAGACTGCATTCAAAACCAAACAGGAGTTGTTCGAATGGATGGTGATTCCAATGGGACTGTGCAATGCTTCGAACACATTTATGAGAGTAATGAATGACCTGTTTATGCATTTTCTTGATAACTTTGTGCTTGGATATCTAGATGATATTCTTGTGTATAGTAGGACATGGGATGGACATGTATGTCATGTGAATAAAGCTCTCGATGTTTTTAAAAAAGAAAAAATGCATGTAAATATGTCAAATTTCTATTTGGGAAGACGTCTCTAGTTTATTTAGGTCGCATAGACGGTAATGGGAAATTGAAAATAGATCCCTCTAAAGTACAAGTGATTATGAAGTGTCCTGAGCCCACAAATGTTATAGAGGTCTAGAGCTTTTTGGGTGTAGTATAGTATTGGAGAATGTTCTTGTGAACTTATCTTTTATCGCAACCCCCTTACACACATTTACCAATGTGAAGAAAGACTTTCAATGGGGAGGAAAGTACTAGAAATCATTCAACACGCTAAAAGAGAAGATCAGCACAACACTGAAGCTAGCCTTACCATACCTTCAACAACATTTTGAGATTGAAACAAATTCCAACGGATATGCCATGGGTGTTGTATTGATGTAGAAAAGGAAGCTTGTATGTTACCATTTAGACACTTTATCCCATGTTGTTGTGAATTATCGTGTGTATGACAGGGAGTTGTACACCTTGGTTCAGAGTCTAGAGAAGTGGAAACACTATCTGATGGGAAAGGAGACCATCATCCATACAGATCATCAGCCCTTGCAGTACCTTCAGTCATAGACCAAGCTTCAGCAAGGTTGTCATTTCAGATGGATGGGATTCCTCCAATAGTTTCATTTGGTAATAAAATACAAGAAGGGCGCTAGCAAAAAAGTATCATATATGCTTCCTCGCCCTCCTATTTCTGCATCTGTACTTTTGCAGAATGTTTCTTTATCGTTAGAAATTTATGATGAACAATATGCTAACGATGATGATTTTAAAGAGATTTATGCAAAATTGACTCGTGGATCGTAGGTAGACAATTATTATTTAGAGGGAAATCTATTGTATCACCTTGGAAAATTGTGCATACCCATTCGTGAAAGGGTACATGTCATCTAAGAGGCTCATACCTCTCTAGTGTTTGGTCATTTTGGGGTTGAAAAAACTTTATGTCATTTACAAAGGTTTTGTTTTTGGCCTGATATGAAAAACATTGTGACTTGCTTTGTAAAGGGTTGTGTGTTGTGTTCTATTTCAAAGCCCTCTAATAGAAAACTTGGGCTCTACACACTACTCCCTATTTTGAGTTAACCATGGGAAGGTGTGTCCATGGATTTTGTAGAAGGTTTGCCTATGTATAGGAAAGGTCACAAATATTTTTTATGTCATCATGATCGTTTTAGTAAAATGTGTATTTTAGTGCCTTGTAAAAAGTAGGTCACTGCTAAGTAGACTACTTATCTTTTCTTTGATCATGTTTGGGTCCATTTTGGGTTTCCCACATCTATTGTGTCAGATCGAAACTCTCACTTTCTTTAAGAGTTTTGGACTAGCTTGTGGAGAATGATGGATAGTAAGCTCAAAAGAGGTATGACATTTCACCCATAGACTAATGGGAAGACAGAGGTCATCAACTGCACCGTGGTACAGTTGTTACGAGGCTATCGTGGAAAAAATCCCAAGTTGTGGGATGAGAAGCTTCGCTATGTGAAACATGCATACAATTGAGCAACACATTCATCTACATAGAGCTCACTGTTCGAGACATGCTTTGGTTATCTACCAAGGGATCCCTTAGACATGGTGTTTGGGAAAGATGAGGATAACAATGAATGAGATGATATGAAAAATCAAGAAATTTTATACAGCAGATACATATAATTCATTAGGTAGTACAGGAGCAGTTGGAGAAGAGTCAGTCAAGCATAATAAGTGAATAACAAAAAGAAAATAACAGTAATAACAAATAGGAGGAACAACAATCTAAATTCACAGTAATATAGTCAATAGATCATTACAACAATAAAGCAAAGCTAACACCACCAACATAAATCTACACACACAACTAATCCAACAAAACCTGATTAGGAGAGTGGGCTCGACTCTGATCAGGGTTGTGGCAAATGATCGAAGATTATTCAATGCTTAGGAAATCAGAATTGCATTAATCAAAAGGAAATACAATAAAGTTTGTTGTTACACTTCTCAAATCTAGTGTCTGCATTTATTCCTCCTTAACCATTACTTATACATAGCAATTTTACATAAATAGTACTAACAAACTCAAAGATTTGACAACTTTGTCTTCTCGCAAGATATCTAATAATTGTTAAAGAAGAAACATAATACAAAAGATATAAATAATATTAATTCATCAACTTTTGATTGGTTAAATATCATTGCATTCCTTGCCCTAGAATAACACTACTATCTCATCAACAATCATGCACTGATTTGTAGCATGTTGTTCATCATTATCTCGATTCTGCAAGAAAACTTGAGTTATCAAGTTCCATAGGTAACATTCCCCTTACGTCTGTGTTTCATTAATTAGTATTTAAAAAGACATGCCAATTTATCATACCTTCACTGTTCAGACATAAATTAACCTCGGAAAAAGGTATGGAATCGGAAAGATGAAGTGGATAAAAATAGGAAAATTTGTCAAACAATATCTCCCCCGACTAGTTTATCTACATGTCCGCATGCAACCTATTTCCTACGAAGGTATGGATTAGATCTGCTATGATTGAAATGGAGTTGTGAAAGGTCATACTATGTGTCCATATCTATCGTGGGAGGTTTAAATCCATCTCAGCGAAGGATATCCTTCCACCAATCCTCTTCTACCACATAAGCTAGTGTGCATCGCTCAGAATGCAACCAAATGATGGGGAATTGAAATATTATCCCTATCCACTAGACCCCACAGTGTCATATGCGTGCAATATAATGTGAAATTCTCTTCAAGGCCTTGGAAAAATTAGGGTCCCCAAAATGTTTTCTCACACGAATTGTTGATGATGACAACATTGTGTGATTCTAACAAGAATCCTGGGCTTCCTCCTAACAAGTGCATATTTGCCTCATACACATGTCAACACACCACTTTTGTGTTGTCAACATCTGGTCCTTTTTCCCTTCCAATTGTAGGAATGTTTGATTTCTGTTATAAATATCTTTAGATTGACAATGTTCCATACTTATCACAAGTGGTTGATTTGCTTGATTTTCTTCGAACATGTCAAAGGCCTTTTTCCAGTTGACCTAATTAATCATGAAGGAAGTGAATCATCTCAGCTAAATGTCTCCCACATATGGTACTAGATTAAATTACCAATCATTCTCCAGGATGTATTTATGCATATAAATCTCACACATCAAATGTTTGTTTAATTGATTGTGGGTTCTCAAAATCCTCAAGAACTGCACTAGGTCTTCCATATCATGTCTTATCTCCTAATGGGTACTCTCCAGGCAGAGGAGCATGTATTTTTTGTGGAGGAATAGGGCATACAAATTAGGAGGAGGTGTACATTCCATGATCTACTACATCAAGGAAAACATCTCATCTTTGTCTACTTTTAGTAACTAGACCATCCCCTACAACTCCTCAATATTCTTCTATAGACTTTCCTGCATCTTCTTGGCCTTCTCCACCTTAGTGATATGATCAACCACCACTCTCCTTGCTTGCTCCTAGATTTCCTTCACTCCTCTCCGGTGATATTCTATAGGAATAGATCCATGTCGAAGACTAGAAGCATCAACCTTCCATATTTTAATCTCTGCTGTCAATAATAATTCCTAAGCCTCTACCGAATACAGAGGTGATTTAGTCTGCGTGGATGTCAAGGTCATCTACTTGTATTCTGTCTGCACTTATGCTGAAGCTGTTCTACCGGTTCCGAGAGTTACAGTAGCTTGAATGACATTAATTTTTTAGTTTCTTTCCCTTCTCTGTGACAATATCACTTGCTTTCTCAATTTAGTAATTTCCATTTTTAATTGAATGTTTTCTCTTAAAAACAATCGATAATGGTTTTGGATGGGGTCTTTCTTTTTCATTCGTTTCTCGATAAATTATTTTTTTATAGAGAAATCCTTCGCTTCTCTTATGGCCAATGTTGGGTTTGGTGGATTAAAATCAACAAATTCATCGGTCGATTCCTACTTTACTATCACTTCCTCCACTCGTTCAACTACCAGTATCCATGGAGTGACATCAGTACCCCATATTGCAGGTTCTGATATCACCAATTTTTTTTCTAATGACTCAGGAGCCAGTACTGGTTCCTAAAGGGTGGTACCATTAATGTCTCCTTCCAACAGTTTTTTTGAGGCCCTAATTTCTTCTTCTACTTTCTCAGGAATTGATACTGGTCCTTGAGGGTCAGAATCAATGACGACGTCTCTTTCCATCTGCTTAGTAGTTGACACTGGATCTTGTAGAAAAATATCAACAATAACCCTCTCTTTTATCCATTCTCTAATTGACACTCACTCTTGTGGAGCAGTGTCACCTATAGTATCCCCTTATATTTTCTTAAAATTTGACACGAGTTCTTGTGGGATAGTGTCAAGAGTATCTTTCTCCTCCAGTGGTTTGACAATTGACACTAGTTCTTGTGGGGCAGTGTCAAGGGTGACTTCTTCCTTTGTTTGTCTGACAATTGACACTGGTTCTTGTGGGATAGTGATAACAATGGCTCCCTCTTATATTTTTTCAAGTATTGACACTGGTTCTTATGGTAAAATGTCAACAATGGCCCCTTCCTCTGTAATTACTCCAACAAAACTCAATTCCATAGGAAAAATATTTTATTTTTGTGCGCGGGTAGGACAAAGGAATTTCCTTGCCCCCCTTGGCAAGGAAGAAAGGAGTGGAGAATGAGAAATAACATCTTCAATTCCCTCCCCACTAATGCCTTCTGCCTTAGTTTTCTCAGCCCTTATTCCCCGCATTATCTAACTAGTTTATCATCTCTTCTTCCCTTTCTTTCTCTGCTCCCTCTAGTGATTGGTCTGTTAATTCCTCCATAAGTTCAACAATTGACAGTATTTCTTGTGGTTTAGTGTCAACAGTGACTTCATCTTCTGCCAAAAATTCGTCTTCGACCCTTACTGGCATCATAGTTACAACCTCTTCTTCTGCTAGCTCAACCAATTGTTGCTAAGTCATAGGAGTTTGTGACAGGGAATTCATCACTAACAATTTGACGAGCCCATGATTTGTGAGGATTGCAAATACGTGGCATGATCGATGCGCAGACCATGCCATTACTTGAAACTTTTCCCAAATATAGAACGAAATATTTAAAGGATGGATTCAATGAAACCGGAGACATGTCAAATATTAAAATGATACTTAAAAATGGTAGAGAGGCGACCTTCACAGGTAATGTACCGCATTACGAAGTATGCATCCTTGGCACATGGTTGTGTTAACGATTTTCAATCATATCCTTTCCCCTTGCATACCCCATTTTGTCCTACCTGCAAAAATAACTTTGGAAATTATGGCATGGGTGTTTTCCGGGTGAACCACTTCTATCCTCCTTGCGGAAATCTAGTAACAGTCAAAATAACTTCTTCTGTCAACTAAATTTCTAGTCTGTAGACTCTAGAATGATTCCCTTCCAAATTTAGTGTGAACTAAATTGTTACCCCTTCCTTATTGCCCATGTAACCTTTCAAAATAGATATGCTATCTCGCATCCTGAAAAATTTACCATACATATGCTTGATGCCAAACTTGCACTGTGTTTTCCGGCTTGTGTCTAAAGGCCTGACCGCCCAATCTATTTGTTGTTCTGTAGAAGCACTCAGAGTAGAAGCAAGTTGTTGAGGGGGTTGTTAGTCGGTAAATTGTACAATAATAAGCATGATTGTAAATATAGGTGAGGGTTACGATAGGATCAATGGTAAATGTGTTATAGTTATGGTAATCACTCCAATGCATTGGAAAAGAAAGCAAATTAATGCACGTCTACATATTCATACATAATTCCATTTATGATGCACATGGATATAAGTGAAGGGTATGATGGGAATATAAACAAATCGTGGTAATGACGAGCAATTAAAGAAAGGTTTAATAATAATGATGAAATGACATCATTATTCTCAAATACGAGATCTCCCCCCAATTAAGGTATGATTGTCCTCAGCCATGATAGGTCATGTCATAAATGAAATACCAATCAAATCCAAAAAGTTTTTCGGGGACATACTTAGCGACTTACCTTAGCGGAGTGTCAGCATCAGTGGAGTAACAACATTAGTTGAGTGTCAATATCCGCGGAGTAACAACATTAGTGGAGTATCAACATCAGAGAGTAACAAATAGTGGAGTATCAACACTAGCAAAGTAACAACACCAGTGGAGTAACAACATCGGTGAAGTAACAATACCAGTGGAGTATCAACATCGTTGGAGTAATAAAACCACTGGTGTATAAACATCGATGAAGTAACAACACCAGTGGAGTATTAGCATCAGTGAAGTAACATCACCAATGAGTATCAACGTTGGTGAAGTAACAACACCTGCAAGAAAAAGAGTGCTACTGATGGAGTAGCAGTGAATGCTCAATACTGGGTGGGGAACTTGTGTCTTGCATAGACTTTGCACAATATCCTTAAAACAATTAACGATCCCAATCTTGAAAATTAATTTGGGGAAGGGTGCATTCCATAATTCATATCTGAACACCAACATAGCCCACTACCCTGATCAGGTGTTGTTGGATTAGTTGTGTGTGTAGATTTATGTTGGTTTTGCTTGCTTCACTTTATCGTTGTAGAAAATTCGTGAATAATATAACACTTATTCGCTGAGATTATCCTGATTATACACTATTTGTGGAATCATGCATAATACATAACCTCCTCTACATTGATCATCAATTTTGCATAATTAAGAAACAATCACATGCACACATTGAAGCATCAATCACACATATCAACACAGTATATCACTGGGAAAGCATACAGTTGAAAACCCCCAACTATCTGTATATTATATTGATTGAGAACATGTAACAATACATAGTATAATACTCCTTGCAAGTACTTAGTACTATCTCCACCTGTTACACACAAACTAGCTCAGATCTGAATCAATCACAGGTTCAAATCTCCTCTGTTGCTTGCGTGCCTCCACTGCACAATCCTGCATGAGAATGGAATGAGAATGGATGATCCAAATTCGTATTTCCCTTGTGTAACACTAAGAAATCCTCATTGGCAATCTCATGAATCCACTGATTGTGCAAATCTCATGCACAACTATAGTCACAACTGACAACTGTCTTGCCCTTTCACTCATCTCTAACACTTGTCTCCATTGAACTGTCCATGCACTGAGTTAACTAATGTATTGTTTGGTTGATTTATGATTTAATAATTAGTGAATTAATTAATAACTGATTCACATCACTCATCACTAGTGTATTTGTTAGTTAGACTAAATACAACTAGTTCAACTAAGTCAAACTAAACACAACTCCATCAACTCCTCAATCAACTCCACCAAAACTCAATCACTTGAGTTCTAACTGAAGTCCATCATGTAATAGCTCAAGTAACCCACAAGAAAAGTGTATTTCCTTTTGGCAGTTGCATGTGCCACATCTGTAGCTCGAACTGAAGTGCTCCAAGAGAATAAGATAATGTTTATAGTCCAAATATTATTAAGAGCTAATAATATCCTACTGTTCTATTTTTAGCCTGGCAGTCTAAAAATAGACTCTGCCCATGTGTCTAAAAATAGAGGTCCACCTATTTTTACCAACATGACCAATCATTCACAAATAGCATCCTGCAACTCATAGACCATGATCCATATGTCTAAAAATAGACATAGTCTAAAAATAGACTTTGCACCAAAAATAGCCTACGCGACTTCTTTTCACTAAGCTCCATCATCTTGTTGCATTTTCAAAAATTGTTGTAATGATTTATTGATTGTAATACTATGAATTTAAATTTTTGTTACTATTATTTTCTTTTTGTTATTCAATTATTACGCTTAATTGACTACTCAATACTAGGTAGGGAACATGTGGCATGCATAGACTTTTCATGGTAGCCTTGAAACAATTAACGAGCCTCGGGTTGACAATTAATGTCGAGAAGGGTGAATTCCATAATTCATATTTGAACACCAACAAGTAGCTATGTATGGATCTCATCATGTTTTAACTAGTAAATGAATGAACAATTTATTTATGACCTAATGGATGAAATGGCAGTTGATGTGTTGATGCATCAATGCTTCTTAGTGATTCTCAGCTAAGTGTGAGACCCTTATTCTTATATATATTATTTACACCTATAGATTAAATATTCATGATATGTTTGGTTAAATGTTAGTCATGGCTACTAGGGGTCTAGTTAAGGTCTCATTCAAGTGATTGCATTTATACTTTCATTTCTTTGTTACTTTATTGTTCTAAAGATGTCATTCAATTTTGGGTAGTGTCCTAGGCTCTAGGCCTGAAAACGTGGCTCAAATCTTGGGGATGTTAACATAGCATTGTGAAAAATAATCCCTGAAAACTGGCTTGTATGCCTATGAGAGCATCCAGAGGTCCTTGGACACTAGCATGCCCATAACATGAGAGTGTCTAAAGGTCAAGTGGTTCAAAATCTCAATGGGACCCAAGGGCTGGTTAGCAGAATGATTGGATTGGTTCTTGAGGGTCCTAATGCTAATGTTGAATGTCTGTATGGTGTATTTTCGGTGGTTCCTCTTCCTTAACTTAACTTAGGAGGTCAAATCATATCATAGTGGCCTCTTGATCCAAGATCTTTTGCTTATAGATGCATCAGAATTACATGAAATAGAGCTTATAAACAATGGAACTTAAGAGCACATAAAACAATACGAAAATAACACAATAAGAAAGAAACACATATTTGATTACGGAGTTCATCTAATTTGGACTACGTCTCTGGGCTTTGCTCAATAGAGGGGAGGCCTACATTCATTAAGTGGCGTAAAAAGAGATAAAAGTACAAGAAACATTACTTACAATCCTTATACCTCCAAGTTGGAATATGGATGAAGAATGAAGAGCCCAACTTCTGAAACAGATAGTACCACTAAAATCCTGACGAAAAATCATGCAAAAACGCCTTTCCGAACACCCAATTCAGATAATCAGGCCTTCTCCAACTTCTTGAAACCTCCCTATTGCTCAAGGCGAGGTCCTAGCTTGCTTCCAGGTCAAGGTATGTTGCACTCAATAGCTTCTGAAATAATCTGATAGTCCTCTTTGCCTTTCTCTGATATGTATGGTCCTTTATATAAGCTAGCGACAAAGTCCCTCAATATACGGGAAGTTCCCATCAAATGACAAAGTTTAGTAAGCGATCATTTTCCAATAGAGGTTTTCGGGGCCTTGAATAGTATGTGGAAACAACCCTTACAAACATGGAAAAACCCTTCAACTACATGTTCAACTCAGTGACTTTTTACTATCGACATTTCCCCACAATTTTCATTTTCATCGATGTATAGACCAACCCATACATAAAACGGCCTGCGATACAATGGACCCGCCAAGAGTATTAAACATGATATATAACATATAGGGTCCAAAAACCCCATCACAAAATGCAATCGACGTGGAACCCGGGTTGGCACTCCATGCTACTGCTCCCCTTCTATGAACTACAATTATGATATATATCGCATCGCAACTAGACTCCGCTGGGGCCAATTTGTAAACATTGGATCCCCTCTGATCGGCAATATGTGATATTGCAATCACAACTAGGATCCTAGCAACTGAAAAATTCAAAAGAGGAAGAGGACGACAACGAGGAAGGTGACATGGCAGGCCAAAATTTGGATTGGATGACTCATGGCCCACTGGCACTTCTAGGTCTCCTGCATAAGATGCCAAGACATGTGGGAAGCTATTAACAAAATATGACCCTGACAAGACTTTAAAGGTGAAATATCACTTAGAATTTTTTTACCTACATTTGCAAACGCTTGAGTTACGTTATGATGACATTTCATGTAGATTGTTTCCATGTACCTTAGATGGTAGAGCAGTTGTATGGTACCACAACCTTCCTAAAAACTTCATCCAGAATTGGAGGGCATTCAAGAGGATATTTCTTGAGAGATTTGTTGAAGATAAGACCCCTGCCATGTTACCGAAGGAGTTGGGTAGTATCAAGATGGAGCAGAAGGAAAAGGTTAAATATTTCAATCAGAGGTTCAACCATATTTTGAACAAGTTTTCGAATGACATGAAACCTCGTGACTCCATCACCATCGACTACTACACTTCGACCATGCCAACTAGTATTGCATAGTTTATCAAGTGAACTGTGAAGCCAACTCTAACAAAAAACGATAAAGAGACTATTGTCGTAAGAAAGGACCTGTGCGCAATTGGAGTCATTACAGATGATGAGCCCACTAAGGAATCCAAGGACACAGGTAAGAGGTCTCAAATCTCTGTGAAAAGGCCAAGGAAAAGGACACGAACAAAATTGAAAGCCTTATTCGTCTAGTCAAGTCCCTGACCACCGAAATGGCTGAACTTAAATAGAGAACAGGTGAGACCACTCTAAGCAGCAAGCCCCCCAAGTGCCCGTCTAGGAAGAATGCAGCTTCCAGTAGTAGAAATAATCAACCGATAAAATCTACATAGAGTTCCAATACGGTTTTAAACATTGAAAAAATTAGTACAGATATATACTATAGGTTCCACCACAAGCATCATTCAGAAAATACTTGCCCAAAATGGAACCAAGGAATGAGTAGTATTGTTGCGTAGTTGTTTAACATAGTCATGGTTGATGAATAGGCTGCCTGACGATGAAGAATATGCTATAAATGATGAATCTCCAAGCAATGGGCATGCAATAAACATGTATCAATATTTTCTAACATCCCAAAAAAGAATTTCCGATAAAGATCCTCCGAGTGATGGTCTAGCTTAGAAGCAGAGTAACTTATACAACTTGAGAAGTTAGGGGCCGACCACTTTGATTGAGGTGTCGACACAAAAATTCAGGGAAAATTTTTCAAGAAAAATGAGTCCTTCGGCTAACTCAAAAAAGAACACTCAGAGCAAGTCCGAGAAGACAATTCCAAAGAAAAGTGTTTCCACCAACAATAAAGACAAAACAATTCCATCGGAAACTGTAAACTCAGTTCCACCCCTGGACACCTCTATGAGTCTTCCCGCAATAGAGTAAAACATTGTAGAAGACATGAAGAAGGTTTGTGTGAACATCTTTTGTTCGAAATCACAAAATCATGAACCATTGGGACATTCTTCTACGATCACTTGGGAAAAATTTCACTGGTGATGTTACCTCATAAGACGAGGGATCTATTAAGTCTTCTAAAACTCGCATATATGCTTAATGCACTATGTTTGGAGGAAAACTCACTTTTCCCACCATTCTTGTTAACATTTGAAATATTTAACTTAAATGTACACAATTTCTTGGTTGATTCAGGTGCATCGATTAATGTCATGCCACTCTCTGTTGCCAAGAAGATTAATTCTCAATGGAGGTAAGATAGATGCACAGACCATCAAATTGGATAGAACTTGTGTTCCAACAATTAGTGAAATCAAGGATGTGATCATCCTGTTATCATCTGACAGACAAGTTCATCAATGCATCAACATTGTAATTGTGAACATTCCAAAAGCATATGGGGTATTGCTGCGTAGATACTAGTCAATCAAGTTGCAAGGATACTTTTCCATTGATTGGTCACACTTATGGCTTCCATATAGAGGAAAGAACAATCAGATTTGAGTACTTTCAAACAGATATATGAAGCACACCATGACTCCCTTGGATGGACATAATGAGCCCTTAGCTTTCACGGAAGTTGTTTTTCAGAAATTATTTTCTAGAGACAGAGTTGGGGTCTTATTTGCAAAGCCATCCCCAGTCCCACCAGACACAGAGTTGGACCTCCTTCCATGTCCAACTGGCGATAATGAAATTTGTACAATAAGTAGTAGTAATAGTAGTAGTAGTAGTAGTACTAGTGCGGTAGGAAGTCATTGTACAAATGATATGTGGACCATGTACTTTGACGGATCTAAGACATAGGAGGGCTCTAGAGTTGGCTATGTTTTAATAGACTTGTTGTAGAGAAAATACTTAATCTCTAGTCGCTTGGATCTCGTGTGCGCAAACAACACTACAGAGTATGAAGCAATCATTTTGGGCTTACAAAAAGCCATTGACCTCATCGTTGTTGTTGACACAACCAGTACAAGCAATGGAAACCTCATCCCAAAAGGTGTGGTGTCACTGGAAAATTTGTATGACCTGCATAACTATTTTCGGGGACCTATGAATGCCAAGACCCATAGTTCTACATTTTCACATGATCATATTAGTCTGGGAGCAAAAAAGGATTTGAAGTATGTTAATCTCAGTTCTTGTTGTACACCACAAGAACGACAAGGTTTTATCTGCATATTCAAGCAATATTGTGATGTCTTCGCATAGAAGTATGATGATCTTAAGACATATGACACATGAATAATCCGGCACGTGATACCAATCAAGGAAGTGGCTAAGCCTTTTTAGTAGAAATTAAGGAAAGTTCATCCAACGCTTGAGCCCCTCATATAGAAGGAATTGAGAAAATTGTTGGACACTCGGATTATTTACAAGGTGCGACATTCGACATGGGTATCTAAATTAGTCTATATAAGGAATAAGTCCAAGGAGATCCACCTATGTGTAGATTTCCACAATCTCAACCTCACCTCGGATAAGGACAATTACCTAGTGATGTCCATGGAGAAAAAATGTCAAGCAATATCTGGGGCAAAAATGTTTAGATGGTTTCTTGGGCTATAACCAGGTTCTCGTAGAAGATCATGAGAGGCTAAAGACTATGTTTTGTACTAAGTGGGGCATGTTTGCATTTCACCGAATGTCGTTTGGGTTGGTCAACATGGATGCAACATTTCAACGGGCAATGAAATCGCCTTCCACGAGCTCATTGGACAGAGTGTAGTGGTCTACCTCAATGATGTGACAGTGTTTTACAAACAACATTCAGACAACCTATGCCACCTTAAGAAAAATTTTGAGCAATGCTAAAAATATGGGATATTCTTGAATCCCAAGATGAGTATCTTTGTAATGTCTAAGGGTAACCTTATTAGACATATTATTTCTAAAAGTGGGATCAAGGTAGATCTAGACAGGGTTCGGACCATCATGCAGATTGCCCACCTAGCGAACAAGAAATCTATGCAGTCTTTCTAGGGGAAGATCAACTTCCTCAGAAAGTTCATCTCCGACTATGCTCAAATCGTCAAACCCATACAGGAGATAATCAAGAAGGATACAGTTTATAAATGGGATAAAAGGGAAAAAGATGTGCTCACCTTTACTGAGAAAGAAATAGCAAAAGCACCAGTGTTGTATAGTCCAGACTTTGGCAGATACTTCTTTCTCTACACTTTCGGTTCTGACACTTCTCTTGATTTTGTGCTCACTCGGAAGGATGAGTTGAACAAAGAATGACCTATCTCCTTCATGAGCATGAGCCTACAAGGACCGGAGCTCAACTATCCCACCATGGACAAGAAATATTATGTTGTATACAAGGCGGAAAAACACTTCAAACTCTATATGTTGAAAAACCATTATATTATCTTTGTTCCACACCCAGTAGTCAAATCACTGCTTGTTTAGCAAGAGCTGGGTGAGCGAAGGGTGAACTAGATGGCCAGATTATAGGAATATGATCTTGACATAAAACCAGTTCATACCATCAAGGGTCATTGTCTTTGCAAGTTATCAGAAGAAGAAGTCAACTCACAAGAGGAAGAGGAAGAGCTTGTAGGATGGGAGAAAGATATCAAAATGTACAATTTTGAGCAAGCCTCTCCCACTTTAGATGGAAACTCTTGGTAAGCAAATGTGCACCAATACCTTGAAGATCGCATTGTACCCTCTCATTTCTCTATGCGACAAAATAGGGAAATTTGACTCAAAGCACTATCATATCAGCTAGTGTGTGGGGTGTTATTCAGAAATAACCACAACAGGATATTGCTAAGGTGTATAGAGGCACATGATTCAGATAAGGTTTTACGTGATCACAACATATTGGTCAAGGAACACATCGCTGGAAACACTACATAGCTCAAGGTTATGCGGGCTAGTTTCTACTGGCCTACATTATTCAAGTATGCTCATTCTTATGCCGCAAGTGTCTATTTTGTCAAAGGTGTGCCGACAAAAACTAGAAGTCAACAACCCTACTATAGCCCATTACAGTGGAAGAATTGTTTCAATAGTAGGGCTTGGATATCATTGGGCAAATTTTCCCTCATTCATCGAAGCAACATCGCTATATTTTAACCACTATAAATTATTTCACGTGGTGGATAGAGGAAGTTCCACTTAAACAAGTGAATGATGAGGAAGTCATCAACTTTATGCAACATAATATCATCTCCAAGTTTAGTGTTCCTATGTCACTTGTTTTTGACAAGCAACGTACCTTTCCACGCTAAATATTTATGATTTTTCATTGGAAAATGGTATTGCCTTGACACATTATACTAAATATTATCCACAAGGGAACGGTCTTTCCGAATCCATGAATAAGAACCTCATTTGTATCATAAAAGAAACCATATTCTCTGAGTAGTGAAACTAGCACTTTGCTTTAGTGAATGCCTATGGGCTGACCGAGTTAGACCTAAACCTTCTCTGAATACCTCCACTTACTTCCTAGTGTATGGAAAGGAAGCCATCCTCCCACCGAACATCTACTTTCCTACTCTCTAGTTGTCCCAAGAATCCCAAGTCAAGCCATGTCTTTTAGTTTAGCATAGGACGGACACTTTGCACAAGCTACATGAAAAAAGGCTGAAAGAAAAAGAAAAAAAAATTCAATCCATATGAGTCGTCTCAAGATGGTTTGATAGAAGTATGCAGGGAATAATAGTTTCAGTGTGGGTGACTTAGTCTTGAAGTGGGACAAAGTCCATGAGGACAAAGGAAATCACACTAAGTTTCAATCCTTGTTGATTGGCCCTTACACAGTCCACGAAAATCTTGGCCAACCCACTTATCATCTTCAATCACTTGACAAGAAGATTGACACTCTCCCTGTCAATGGCCAAGACATAGAACACTATTTTAAATGAAGATCTGAGGATGCACCCCACACTATGTACATAGTCTTTCATTGTTTGTTGTTATGTTTTCTTCATTTTTCTGTTCTTTTCTTATGTGAATAAGTGTTGTGCCTTACTATGTTCTAGCTTCCAAATGTGTGTGTAGTTGAAGTTCAAAGAGTCTTATGACACTACAACACGTGGCCAGTCCCGTGTTCGTCTTCCCTGTATTGGTTGTATCTTTTGAGTGATGATTTTTTTATGGAAACTACTATCCCTCCATCAGGAGAGGTTTGGTCAACCATGAACCTTTGTTCAGTCTCATAACATCGTACCTATACTCAGTTTTCTACTTTGGTGTTTTCATGCTTATCCAACTAGTAAAAATGTAGAAGGGGAAATATAAATGAGAAAACCTAAATCAAAGGTATTTATATGCTTCTCTAAAGGCACAACCTCTCATACTCTCAATAATTTAGGATCCCTCTTCCGCCCCAAAATAAATAAGCGTCAGTGCAAAGTTCTCTTTAAATAAATAAATAACGGCGAAACAAGAGAAACACTTAGGTGAAGCAAGCAACTCAATAGGGGTACTGTCCAGGCTCGCTAGTAGTGGAGCAATGCTTTTGTTCCTCCATGACTCTATCGGGTTATTATCCAGGCCTGTTGGTAGCAAATAAACACCATAGATGAAGAACTATACTCTAAAAATATTAAGCTCACGAGCTAAACTACCCTTCCCAATTCAAAACATTGTGATGTGGCTGAATCTTATGTTGCGTTCAACTAAGAAGGTACAAATGGGATCATGTATTCCCATGGGGTAAGTGGGGAAGCCAAATTAATCTGCACAATGAATCAATACTCCTTGAAGGACCAAGGCCCTGCACTAAAAAATGAACCAAGACAGAGAAGATAGAATTCAACTAGTATGTTGTCAAGTGTTGTAGCGGCTACAACAACCTCCAAAATTTTGGCTTTCAATCAAATTTTAGAGACTTCCTTCGTATTTCCTTTGATTTTTGCAAACACTTGAGCTCATTTCATGAGCTTTCTTAGATTCTTTTCACCCCTTTCTCTTGTTTCACCAACTGTCAACTTTTGGCATGTTTGACTATTTTTCCATGCTTGTAGACATTTTCTGGTGATTTTGAAGGTTGTTATTTATGTATTTGAGTTTTCCTAGCTATGTAAACACCTGTCACACTCATGCACAAAGTTCTAAAAATTGTCACACAAGTTTCCTCACGGTCGTCCTAAAGTCTATCTCAAGTGTCGAACTTGTCACTACTTGTTATAGGAAAGTCACACAAAGAGTATTTCTTTGTCTTGTTGTTTTTGTGGTCTATGTTGTTTCGTCATTGAAGTACACTAAGTGTGTGATCACAAGTTCACCTTCCTCCTGCACTTAGCCATTTTTCCGAAAATATTCCCAACTAGGCAACTTAGTTTCACTAGACCTTGACTAAACTGTGCAATCTCAGCCCTTAGTGATGCAAACTTGCTTCCTATAACTTCATAGTGCACAGTCACTTTCCCCCAAGGAATTTTCACTGCACCATTGTAGAGCTGAGCAATCTCCTTTCAGCCCTAGAATTGTGCAACATTTCATCCCATTCTAACTTGAGTTATGAATTTTGTAATCCTAGTTCTCAAGCTTCTCCCCTTGCTTTTTGGAACCCCACAGTGTGCAGAGAACCCAACTTTCCTTTCCACCGAGAAGTGTCTCCCAGTGTCCTCCTTCAACTGGAGCTCACTAATCTCAAGAACTGTGAAGATCTATCCTCTAGGTCTCTGTACTACCCACTAATCATTGCCTCTTAAAACAGGGAAAATCTATCTCCCAAGGTCCCATCCCACATCATCCACTGACTATCTCAACTTCGTAATTCTATCTCCTAGTAGTCACTGTGTAATTTTTCCCCTTAGTGAGGACTATGCTCAAAAGTTCCTCAGTCAAGCCTGACTTGTTCTCTGCATAGTCTCAATGACCAACCTCTCTCCATGTCACCTAGAACTACAC
Source organism: Pinus taeda (assembly GCA_000404065.3). NCBI lineage: Eukaryota > Viridiplantae > Streptophyta > Pinopsida > Pinales > Pinaceae > Pinus > Pinus taeda. The sequence continues at coordinate 89,013 of APFE031549533.1, forward strand.
AATACACAGTTATTGGGCCCTATTTCCTAGCCTGTCACATGTCCTGAGCTTAGTCCATGGATAATAATGCATCATCTTAGACTAGGTAGTTTTTGGATTGATGTCGTCCTGTCATGAGTGAATTCTAGGAACAGGTACACTATCAGATCATGGCGAGATGATGAAGAAGGAGAAGAAGGAGGAAACATCCTTGATGAATCACTTGTAGCTGGACGGACAAAGGAACTATCAAGAGTAAGAAAAAGGAACACATGTATGCAACCACCATTGAAGACACTACATCATAAAGTTATGCAGAGGAGAAGAGAAGGCATATCCAAGAACACATATATCACTCATTAGCAACAACAGCTTAACATTGCCACATCCTCAAGCTAGTCCACGTCAGTCGTGTCATGTCAAGTCGTGTCATGAGTTGTCAAAGGCCACATCACTATTATGAGCCATATATATTGTAAATCAAATGTATTCTAAAGTGGAAGTCCAATGGACACACATGAATATGAAGAGTCATTCCAGTTGAAAAGTAATAGGAAGTTGAACAATCATGAGTGAAGTCAAAGAGTCACAAGGGTCAAGCATCACCCCTTGGTTATATATACCCCCTCATTGTATGAAAAACAAAATTTTCACCTTGGCTCCTCCCACAAAGAATTCAGAGTTCAGTCAATTCTTTGAGGAGCAAGGAGTGGCTCCAATGTCCCACTAGTGGCACTGGTGATGTACAATGTAGATAAGTGTCTTGGAAATTTTTCTTAATTACAGAATCCTTTTCAGGCCAGCATGCTTCCATGCATGACTTATGGATCTTTGTAAGTCTATTATGTAAGAATTTTTATTTGATGTTTGTTTTCACATGTACTAAGATAGTTGAACTATTTACGTTGTTTTAGTGCTTATCTTGTTGGGAATGTGTTGCAATGGTTGTTACTGTTGTCTCATCCTTGTGGACTATTCCATAGGGTACTAGAGAAACCTTTCCATACTCATCATTTGTAATGACCATCACATCAGTTGTGGACTACTCCGCTAGACAGTAGACATATATTTCACTATTCATTGGTTGTAACAATTGTCGCATCCATTGTGGACTATTCCGCTAGATATTAGACATGAATTTTCTAGTTCACATGTATCTCTTCTTGGGTGGTTGTTATACAGGAAAATGACCTCCTCACCAACTTAGAGGAGAAAGACATGATGACTCAAGGACTGACCAAGTTCACAGGCCCAGTGGTCAAGCTAACGCTATCTAGCCACTAGAAACCTACTTTATAAAGCTTCCTAGAAGGGCTAAGGGTGTGTTAGTTCCTAGGGTAATTATGTCTGTTACCTTGGGAAGAGTATTAGTGAACGTTAATGAGTTTCTATGGGTCAAGGCAACAAGTTGACTGAGAAATATCCCAAGATTCTCTCCTATGTCAGCTCACAAAAGAAGGGAAACATCAAAACACGACCTGTTTGGAGGAATTACTAATTCCTAATGGAGTATACAAACAAGAAAGAGCACAAAGGCATGGAAACATCACTTCTTTTGCCTAATGAAACACATGAAGGACTTGGAAACCCTATCCTCACATGCTATATATGAAAAGTTAGGGCCATTGTGAAACGGGTCGAACCATTTGAAAGGATTACCTATTTGACTATTGAGCATAGTATTAGACTAATGCATCAGAAGAGGTTAAGAAGGGAGAGAGAGAGAGGAGCTAGAGGGGTAAGGGAAGGATGGTACAATTGACGGTTGTAATCAATCTTTTCTACATCAATATAGAACTCCAATTGTGTTGTTCACTCTGCGATGTTGGTATTATAACTTGCTTATATGTTCATGCAATGTCCTTATTATGAGTGGCTTAGACATATGCAACTAGATATCTTTACATGTTTATGCATTGTTTATCAAGGTTTTATGTTGTGATATTACGCTTGCCTTTTCTATGTGTAGGTTTTGATCTAGAGTTCGCTCAGGGGTCTTTTGCCTAGCTACATTGCACTCTCCAGCAACACCACACCAAGACTTGAGGTAATAATTCCTTCTTGATTTGATATTCATTTGTTAAGCATAGATAGGCATGCATCTTTGTGACAGCTGCAGCTAATCTTACAGTCTGCCAAGGATCCTCGAAAGATACTTGATGGTTTCTACATCACCAAACACCCGTGCATTAATTCCTATAGTAGAATTGGCGACTCCACTAGGGACTACACTTAGTTCCCAGTTTTTCCCAAAAAATTCTTAGATTTCTCTGTCTTCCAAGCCTTCCTATACTACTTCATTCCCTTTCTGACCACTCAAGACTATACAACACCCTTCTCTTAGTGTTCAGCCCTAGATCTAATCTCCACATCCTATTTTTTGAGCCTTTTTCCTCACTAACTTTTTTGCTAGTGTAAACAATGCTTTGTAAAGCATTGTGGCCTCAAAAATAGTGCATTAGTGCTACAAGTAACTCTCTCTAGCCTCTAGTATAGAGCGTTAGCCAGCCATTTCTTGATAAATAGACTGCTATGTGACCTCATGGGTTGGGAAATCTTCTTGTAGACTGATCATGGATTTTCACCTATGCTTGTTTGACTGATCTGTGTTCTGAACAATTTTTTTTTTAAGAATATAGCTTTAATTCTTAAAGTTTTTGTTTTCATAAAAGAAAAAATACAAAAAAAATTACTATTTTATGCTTAGTTGGTTATTAGATCTGCATTATTTGGTTTCAAAATTTTTTAGTGAGCATTGAAGTTCTATCAGTTATGCTAGTATTTTACTGAATAGGATGCATGGTATATATATTGATGTATGAATGACTCTCCCTTTGTAGAAGTGGCTTATTCATCGAAAGTGAAAATTTACAAGCATTGTTTTTGCATGATTTGAGTCACAGTCCCATATAACTTCATATGTCAACACCCCAACTGAAGATGCTAATGAAGAAGATTTAAAATATACCTAATAAAATAAATCAGCCACTCTTTTTAGAGTAAACATACATTAGTTTAAGCTAGGATCTTGGGATAGGCAATGTGAGTTAACTGCCCAAGATCATACACGAAACTAGTAACATTAAATAGAGAAATCCTTTTGCCCTCATACTATCTAGGACCACTCCAGTAAAAGAGGAGCTAAATACGAGACAACATCAGACTATAATTGAAGGTAGCCAACCTTTGCTTAAATCTCCTTTGGGTATTCTGTGTATCGGGGATCCCTTCGGTGATATCAGAGCTAAGTTGGGGACTCAGGTATCCTACCCACACAATGTACTGTCTGCGACTATGTCCCCCCCCCCCGATAGTGTATATGATCTGAGGTATCCTTAGTGGCCATAATTTTAGGGACGAACACAAGGTGACTGGGGTAGGCTTCCTTGGTACCTAACACAGATGAACCCACTCTTTCTTCGATGTCTGGGAGGGTGCTCATCTTCACAAGAGTACTTGGCCCCTTAATCTGATGTTCGAGTGAAGCTCAAGAGTAATCATACTGTACATTTGTCCAACTCTATTTGTTATTCATTGTGATACTGGGTTTCATCTCTAGTGATCGATGCTTATGAGACAAGGTTATTTCCCTCTGCTTGTTGATTGATTTCCTTAGTGTATTTTTTATTTTTTAAGTGCCAGATTGTTATCACCAAGACTTTAAAAAATATCACTGTAAAATCTATTGATGAAATTTATTGGTCACCGTGGCTACATCTGAACCTTGTCGTCAATCTAGACGGTTGTTAGGTTTTCCCCCACTCATTGTGGAGGATCTGTCGAGCCCCAGTGAACCGAATTCCCAGTCTTTGGGCAATCAATATCTGAGATCTAACACAGAATCAATTTGCACATCCCACAATTCAAACCTACCAGAAGGTTTTTTTACTAAAGGTTTCATTCCTCCATACAATCCCCTAATCACTAATCCATTGGGACCACTCTTGATTCCTGTTGCATTTGTACCTCCTAGGCCTTTTATTGGACCTACACCACCCATCCCATTGACGACCGGGTCGTGGAATTTTGTGGACACTTTTGGTCCACCACCACCTCCCCACTCGATAGTTAGTACCACACCTCTAACGGAAAACCCTGTTATCCCGCCTGTCGCAGGTTCAAACCCTATCATGACACCCACCACGATTGGAAACCAGTACATACCGGGTTTCACCCATTTTTTTTCAGCCCTCGGATCTTTGACAAGTGCTACATATAGCGCTCCCTATAACGCTCAATATAGCACGATTAGCAAGGTTCCTGTCAACCCCCTATGGTTGGCATCCATTGTTTAGTTCTAACCCCCAAGTTTAGATGCCTGGGGGCATAGTTCCCAATATGCATATACCGGCTGGGAACATAACAGTTCCCCCTCTGTTTACAAGACTGTAGAGACAGTCATTGATTGACATGAACCCTCCTTATATCAGTCAAGGACATATAGTTAATTACGTGGCAAGTGGGAACCCTCAACAAGGTCCCAATCAATCCATATGGGCACCCTACTCTCAACCTCAAATGAGTCAAGGGAGCATTCCTTATCCTAGGAGCAATTCAAACCCCCAATCTAAAAACCCCTATGGAAACCCTGTCACGCAAAATGAGTCGATCTTGCAGACAAGATAGACCTTCCTAGAATCTAAAGAAGACCTAATGAAAAACAAACCAACCAGACACTATCTTTCTCTAAAAGTGCTTTTATAAATAACAGCAAACAAGTGTGTTTAAGGCCTACCTTATGTCCAACGCAAGTTTGGGATGCCTTTGCTCCTTTGATCCAAGTAA
>APFE031549533.1:122310-133596 GCA_000404065.3 Pinus taeda
ACCTCCTTTCTATATATAGGAGTCTAAGGAGTCACAATATAACCCAGCCGACCTAACAATAATAATATAAAGCCACAAAAAATAACAATAGAGGGATTCTATGGGGCACAGTAATAACAATATGGGGGCAATAGGTGCACAACAGTATTAATAAGGGGTACAACTACCATAGTAATGGGGTAATCACTAGTATTATAGGGACCCAACACAGTGCTCCCACTACTTAGCAACCCGGAGCACACGTCAATGGGATTATTGGCGCTACCTCTGAGGCTGCTATAAAATAACTCAACGATCACATTGCCCATTTATCAATTGACCCCTCTACTAAATCGACTGCTCTTCCTACCACCATGATAAAATTTGTGCAGTCTACACAAAAACTCGATGGTAAGAACAATAAGAATAAGAATAAGATCTACCTCTGAAATGATAGATCTACAAACTAGAGCCAAATATTTTGGAGCTCCAATCACTAATGCTAAGGAAGCCTCCTCGAGTCAAAACCCACCACTGCCTAACAATATTCATATCGAAAAGCCGATTGTTGATCTTGTGATTCACCCTCCAAAAGGGGCACTTCATCACACAATGCATAATACATCTACACGTGCAGCCCAGAACTACAGTATTGTAGACAATTTGGTGCAAGCACCGTCAGTTATGTTGGCACTCGAAGTATTACAAACTTTTCTAGAACAAAGGAAATCTCTGCTTTCAGCAATTGGTTGTATCAAACCTAAGGATTCCATGCTTGTTGGGTGTGGAGCTTGATTATATTCTGTATTCAAAGGTATTGCTACAATGGACCCCAATTCATAATGGGGCGGCAATGTTGCCTATAAAGTATTCTCTGCAGGGGGGATCCCGGGGAGGTAGCTACAACCTTTGAGAGCCCCCCCTGGTGGGGGTATTGGGGGCAGCGCCCCGAAGCTAAGAATAGATGTAAAATTGCCTTGTAAAATGTTGTAATTTTGTAGTCAATCTAGGTCATTCATTAGGCGGAGATTTGACAGTAGAAATTTTGTTTAATTTAAGTTTTTTTGCCCTAGAAGGCAACCCCTCGTTATATATGAGGGAATTTTATTGCGTCTATGTACATCTGTATTATGAGTGAGGAAGAGAGAGGAGATAGAGAGCGAAGAGGGAATTACAACGGATCTGTTGTAGGTTGTATCGCTTCAATTTGTTGGATAATATAAAAATAAGGACTGGTTGTTTCTCCATGGACGTAGCCCAAACTGGGTGAACCACGTATATTTGTGTCTCTCTTGTTTTATGTGTTTTCTATGTTTATATTTCTACAATATTTTATTTTCCATTGCTCTGTAATATATAATTCTCTAAAAATTCTTGCAATTTTCGACATGGACAAATGTAAACCTCCCCTTTCACACCATCTTGCATTTCAGGTGTAAATATTTTCGAAAGGGAAAGGAATACATAGAACTGTCATTGATGAAGGTGCTTCAACCTACATCATTTCGGCTTCATGTTGGCTCGCTTTGGGTTCTCCAACCCTATCCCCGCCGTTAAATTCCCTTAAAGCTTTCGACGACCACACTTTCATCCCAAAAGGTTACCTAGCCAGCTACCCCATCACTTTGAATGGGAAAATAGTAACAACAGACATCGAATTTTTAGATAGAATGCTCAATTATAATCTATTTTTATGTCACAGTTATACTTACGCCATGATTACCATTATGTCTACTCAATTTCGCATCATCCTATTCCCATTATAAGGAAACATAGTCACAGTGGACCAGTTGTCCTTTTGCACTACTAATTATTCCCCATTACCCAACATCTTTTTACCCTTAGTGGGTGGTGTACCTGACTCTTACATCAGTATTGGTACCAGTCTATTGAACGGCTCTTCTTAGATGGGTTGTTTCCCTCTTCCATCGACTGCAGTTCCACAAACAGTCTCTATGGTTTCATCCATTCTTCACAAACCGACCAATCCTTGGATCCTTCTGGCCCCTTCAGACATTGACACTTATGGAGAACAAATTTTGTTGTCACCAGTTGAATTTGCCTACCAATCCATTCAATCTGCATATGAATCTTCTTCCACTTTGGTCACGGCCAACGGTACCACCTCCACTCCCATAATTATTCCTTCTTTCGATCTCCTCAATCAATTCCTACCTTCAGACAAAGCTATTAGAGAGCTCATGTGTTTATAAGAGCAACCTTGGGAGGACTCTCACCATCATGTTTTGATATTTGATTCAGACACGATGCCTCTTCAAATCTTGTCATTTGATGCACCTGAAATCGTTTCCTCACCTTATACAACTATCCAAACTTTGGACTTGGAGAGAAACATGGGAAATATTTCAAAGACATTGCTCATCGATATTTTTGTCAAGATGGGCATCATAGAAAACATCCAAGTTGAAGTTGATTGCATTCGTGAGGAAATTGCAAGCTTCACCTGCCTTTTTAAGGAATTTTGCGATATATTCGCTTGGTCTTACGAGGAAATTCTCGACATAGATCTATCTATTGTCGAGCATGAAATCAAGATATACGACAATGCCAAGCCTGATTACCAAAGGCTTCAACCAGTCCACCACCGCAAAACAACAACCATCAAGACTAAGGTGGAAAAGTTGTTACGTGCTAGTTTCGTCTACCCCATTCCCTTGATAGAATGGGTTTCCAATCTAGTTCCTATCGATAAGAAACAAGGTACCATCTGCGTATGTTTTGACTATCGGGACTTGAACACCGTGTGTCAAAAGGATAATTATCTGACACCAATTCATCGACCAAATCATTGAGGACTGTGTCAGTTGTGAATCATTCTCATTCATGGATGGTTTCTCAAGTTACAACTATATTGCCATAAAATCGATAGACCAACACAAAACCGCCTTCATTTTCTCTTAGGGAATATTTGCCTATTGAAAACTCCCATTCATTTTAAAGAATGCTAGAGCAACATTTCAAAGGGCCATGGACTACACATTTCACGCTATCAGATATATCATTCAAGCTTACTTAGATGACCTTCTAGCCCATTCCAAGAAGTGAGTGCAATAGCTAGATCACTTACGAGCAATGTTTCTTAGGAGTCGGTTCTATAGCATATGTCTAAATATGCATAAATGCATTTTCTTTGTCGATTCTGGACGCTTACCTGGTTTCATTTTCTCCAAGTACGGGATTAGGGTTGATCCCAATAAGGTAAAGGCAATTACTCAATTGCCCAAACGACAATCCATTTTCCAGCTCCAACATTAGCAGAGGAAAGCAAACTTCTTACGAAGGTTCATTGTAAATTATGATGAGTTGACGAAAGGATTTATGCGCCTACTTAAGAAGGGAGTGTCATACCTGTGGGATGATCAAGCTCAATGATCATTTGATGCCTTAAAAAGGGCACTTATATCAGCCCCACTCCTTAGTCCTCCCAACTATGGGTGCAACTTGCTTCTATAACTAGTAGCCTCACCATCCTCTCTAGGAATGGTATTCGTTCACACTCACGATGACCTAAGTAAGCATGTGTTATATTATCTGTTGAAAGGCCTAGCTAGGCCCGAACTCAAATATTCACATGTGGAAAAGTTGTCCTTGGAAGTTGTCTTTGTTGTCAAATGCTTCCGACATTACATACTACTGTGATTGACTACTGTCATCATGTTGGAGAATCCCATGAGACAGAGTTTTTCTCGTTAGGTCGTTGGAGGAAAATATTCCAAATGGGTAGTGATCCTCCAACAATTTGATTTGGTTTTCACTATTTCCAAGGTCAAAATTCCTTAGTCTTTAGAGAACTTTTGTCGGATCTTCCCATTGTTGAGCCTAATGAGATAGCCGACGATCCTCTTCCAAATGAAGTTGTCTATCTTATCGACTCTACTGACCCTTGGTATGGTGAAATTATTATCTACCTCCAAGCACAATGTTTCCACCTTGAACTATCGTCAGGAGACCATCGTCGCATCCACCACCAAGCGTGTCACTATTTAGTGCTTCACATTATGTTATATCATCATGGTGCTGATATAGCTCTTCGACATTGCCTCATTCATGAGGAGGTGGAACACGTTTTAAATGACTGCCATGATGGGGCATGTGGCGATCATATTTCTAGCATATATACTGCTCAAAAAATTTTGCGTACATGCTACTACTTGCCAACCTTGTTCAAATATTGTATCAAGACTATCCGGCAGTGCCACCCTTGTCAAGTGTTTACAAAGAAAATGTGTGCTCCTCCGACCCTATTGCACTCAATTATCTCCATTGACCCCGTTTTCCAAATGGGGGAGAGACTTTGTAGCTTGCAACCCCACTTCCTCTGCTGGACACAACTATATTATCATAGCTATGGAATATTTCACGAAATGGGCCGAAGCCCTTCCCACCTTCTGGGTCGATGGAGAAACTGCGATGCTATTCCTATTTAATCACATCATCTATCACTTTGGTGTGCCCCACACGATCGTTATATACCATGAGTCTCATTTTTAGAATCACATGATGTATGACTTAACATCATTGCTCGGTTTTCACTAGGATCAATCATCCTCCTACTACCCCCAAGCTAACAGCCAAGTAGAGGCCATCAATGGCATCTTAAATACCATGATCTGCAAGTTAGTAGGGAATCATAAAACCCATTGGCATAAAATGTTATATCCTACGCTATGGGCATATTGAACTTCAATAAAAACTATTACAGGCTTTACACCTTTTCAACTAGCTTATGGCCTAGAAGCAGTTTTACTAATCAAGTGTCATTTTCCTTCCTTACAAATCGTTGTTGAACTCTTATCTAGCACCACTGCTAAAGAAGAGTACCCACTATACCTAAATCAACTGGATGAAGCTTTTCAAGATGTCGAATTGGCACTCGAAGCCCACAAGCGTGGGGTCATAGCTTAGTATGAAAAAAAGGTCAAGCCTCGTTCTTAGCGAGAGGGAGATCTTGTTTTACTCTATGATAAAAAACATGACCTCTTGGGGGAAGGAACACTTCAACCCTTATGGCTCGGTCCATATTTCATCATGAAAGCCCTCTTAGAAGGGGGATATGAACTTCAGGAGAAAGAGTCCTACTCGCTGAGCCCCGAAATGGGCTCTATCTGAAAAAGTATTATGTCTAGTACTGCACTACGCATGTGCTTAGTAATTTTCTGTATTTAAAAGTTTTTCTTATTTTTTATGTGACTGGATTTTTTGGTATTTGTTGAAGTATTTGTATCATACATATTTCTTGTTATGCAGATGTCTTCATTATCCTTAGCATACGTAGGATACACAGATGGTGCCAGTCATCACACACAACACATTGCATAAGCTTCTTGGGTCATTTACACACCTGAGTTGGAACTGTTTTTTTCTAGGGGAGTATTTCTTGGTACTGCCAACAACAATATTATTCAGTACATGTCTGTAATTTGACTTCTCACTAAAGCGTCATCAAGAGACATCTCCAATCTAGTGGTCAGGTTAGACTCGTAGCTTGTTGTTATGCAATTGACAAGTCATTATCACGTTTGTAATCCAATCTCGTTGCAACATTCTTTAAGGGTATGACTCTTGGAATGTCAATTTGGTTTTATTACATATGAACACATTCCTCGAGAATTTAATACAATTGTTGATTCATTGGAAAATTGTGTTAGATTGGCATCTGTCTCATTCATTACAGATACATGTATGAAAGTCAATATTCACGTAGTTAAAAATGTTGAAAATAGCAACAAGAAATGCTAAAAATAGCATTGCTATATGATCTAGATTTAAACAGGAACACAACAAATTACATAGATAACCATAAACACAGAGATGCAGCAGAAATAATACTTCATTTAATTAATGTAAAACACTGAAATATGCTTACAAATAGCAATGGAAATAAACCAACTAGGGCGATGGTAGCTTATCTCTCAGAAGAGATGGGGTGGCTACATGCCTCTGAACTGTGTTACAATTAAGGAAACTGAAAAGTTGAAAGAAACAATGGTGGGGGTCCAAGTGAACTTGGCAGCTGGCCACCAATATCCACCTGGATCATTCTTCACTCCATAGGAAGAAAAGGTCCCCATTGTGCTGAGTTCCTCCATGAGATGAGGAAACTTTTGCTAAACTTGGTCCCTAGTGAGACACTTGCCCTAATGAAGGAGTTGGCCTTCTTTGAAAACTCGATACAATTGGATATTCTGTTGGTGAGTGTGCTTGATCTGTGTCCATGATCCGATGAGTTACATCTTGTTCCATGCAATCTGGATTTAACTCTGTGCATGTGAGCTGTTCTGCAATGTCGGATGTGTCTAGTAGTGGTGGAAATTATGGCCGAAGACGGTCCACATTGAACATTAGGTGCGTGCCAAGGAATGTGGGAATGTTGATCTCAAATGCATTGTCTCCCAAAGCCTTGGTAATGGTGTAAGGACCATATCAAAGTGGTATGACTTTTCGAAAGGTTCCAGTAAGGCGTTCCTTTTGCAAATGCAACCAGACTTTGTTGCCCACTTGAAATTTGTGTGGCACCTGATGTTGATCATGTCGCTGCTTATACTTGGCATTTGATTTCTCCAGAATGTCATGGACCTATTGGCTAATATGTTAGATGTGCTCAAAGAAGTTGGTTGCCTTATCTATTTCGGATTGGACATGAGCCAAATCTGCGTCAGTGGTTGCAAATGGCATGGCCACATCAATGGGATAGAGTGGCTGGAATCCCAAGCCCACCTGAAAAGGGTTGTGGCTAGTCGAGCTGTGAAGAGCCTCGTTATAGCTGTGCTGAACATAGTAGAGGCTCTTGTCCCATGTGCATGGATTCTTTGAGTTGTAATGTGCAAAATGTGTACGATCATCATGTTGACAACCTTTGTCTAGCCATCAGTTTGAGGATGGAAGGTTGTGGACTTAGTGAGTTTAGTGTCCAACATCAACGAGAGACTAGAGAAAAATGTACCGAGGAACCTGTTGTCCTGATTTGAGATGATAGACTATGGGATCCCAAAGTGTACCTATGCTTGTTCAAAGAAGAGTTTACCAAAATAAGCCTAGTAACTTGGTTCATGCACCACATGAAATTGTCCTCCACGTCTGGAGTAGTGAAGATCTCGACAAATAACATTTTGCTTCCAAATGAAATGAGGGACATAAGGGGCTCAACTCAAATAAAAGTAAGAAAATCATGTTTCCTTACTCAAAGAGTGATTAAAATAATAATGAAATGAAATCTCAATATTTTTGTAAGTATAAGTACGATAAATCAAGGGATCCAATGCACCTTTACAACACCCTAGACATGCTTTTATACTCTGAATAATTGGTTGATGATAATAGAATACAGACTATAATAATTAAATTATGGTTCAAACCCCACAGAAAATCACTTATAATGTGTATATTTAAATTGTTTTGGTGCATTTGAAGGGATACATAAATTGTTTTAATTTATGAAAATCCCAATAACTTATGTAAAGTCAAAAATAGTTTTTTTTTAAGAATAGTTCATAAAAAAGAAGTTTACATTAAAGAAAGGAACTCCATATTAATGTTGGAAACTATATTATAATACTAACTCTATTCTTGCTATAAATACTAATATAACTAACTTGGCATGATCAAGTATTTTTGTGATTAAGATATTTTTCCACTTTCCTTAAACCATGAATCCATCCCACCAACTAAAATTAAGCTACTCTATCAACCATTAAATCTTAAAAGCATCAATTATGAATGTGCAAGAAAACTAATTTTATAAGGTTACAAAGAGTTATGAAATTAAATTATATTAATGTTAAACTCTTGTGATTACAAAAGGCTACCAAAAAATGTATGGAATAGGTTTCATTAATGAGGTCACTTTGCTTATGTGGTCCATAAGACCTTAACATCTATATGTGCATATATAGAAAGATTGAAAATATGGGGATGGGTAGAAAATCATCTAGTTACATTTTTCGCTATAAAATGCACCAATTTGGCCATCAATGGTTGCTTATGATCAATCCCTTTCTCATATTAATATTTTTATTCTTCTTGCTTGATAGTGGCCATAGAATCATAAAATATTTTCGTCAACAGAGTTTTTGATTAGCATCTAGGAGGACTCAATAAGCAGTGATGAGGAGGATTTGATAAGTAGCGAGGTGCATTTGATGAGAAAAAATGAGGAAATAAAAGGATATGAGCACTATCTAGAGGCTTATTCCTCCATCACATGCATAAGCACACTTTATACTTCACACGTGTTGTGAGACTGATATAAATATGGACCATTGATCTTCATGTCTGACACATATCTAGGCATTGATATTATAATGGTTAATCATCATTGGAACACCAAGTTTTGGTTTGTAAAACACTAATTTTTGTTCAATGTATGCATGAGCATGGAAATGCTTCCAACATCTTACTTGTCCTTCTACTAGTTGAAAATCATCTCCCCATGCAAGAACTCTATGTAAGCACTTGATTTCATTGGCCCAACACCCTACCCGATGCTCTACTCTATGATAACTGTTTGACTCCCCGTGAGCTTGACATCAATGACAATGTGTAGCTTGACATTAATAGCATCACACACTACCAACAATAATATGGAATGTGATATTGGTAAGAAATCATGTACATGTATACATCATAATAGAGAGTGCATATATCAAAATTCACACTATGTTGTACATTCAACAAAGGGGTATCCTAGCATATATATATATATATATATATATATCATACAAAGGTATCTACCATATGTGTATATATTGTGAACCGTATTAAAGGAATGATATCTAACACTCACATACATTAAAACAAGTCATCAAACATATGCATATATCATAAATCATAATATCAATCATGTCAAATGTATGATATCCAATATATGCATACATCATATGAGGCTTCAAACATATGCACATCATTAAAAATGTGCACTTCCTTGATCATATCAAAATAAGGATACACTAATATTAAATTAGATCTTGAAGACAAACCACATTAAATGGTTCAAAACATCGACCAACAATTAATGATGTGAAACATGTGAAAGACCTTCTCATAAATAATATTAAATTGTCACAAGTGGTTATCATCATAAGAATTCCAATGCTTTGTGTAATATTAATACTCAAAACATGAAATTATCAACTAGTATCAACCATGCTATCAAGGAAAATTCATGATATCCATCATTAAATAAGCATTAATATTATCTAAATTAATTAAGAAATATTAATACTCATAAAAAAATTAGATTTCTTTATCATCATATGCAATGTTTAATATAGATGAGAATAAATGGGATGGTGAGTATAAAACATTTCCTTTTACTAGTTAGACATATGTGTCAACACAACATCATTGTCAAGTGAGCAACATATCTAAAAGGGGTTACTTATCATATTCCATAACGAGATACATTTATCAAGTCACATATATATGATGTATAAACTAAGTATCTAATTAAGAAACATCACAAAAGAGGAGTTCAACTAACACTCAAATTTTAGTTATAGTGTATCCATCACATAATTGAAATTTAATATAATTGTAAAGGCTAATTTGAGTGACTTTGCTAGACATCTCCTTTCATAATTTAAAACTATGACATATACTAAAAAGTAGTCATAATTAAAAGGAAAAATAAAAAATAAAAACAAATAAGAAAATATATATATATATATGAATGATTTATATAATTATATTTTTTTATATATTAATTTTCAAGGGGATAAGGGAAAGTATTTTATTATGCTATATCCTCCAATAATAATATGGGAATGTACTTTCTTGTCCCAAGTGTTAATAGAAAGGGTATAAAGCTATAATATCACAGTGACAAGAAACTTAGAATCTATGCCTAAACAAATAAAAAATCTTCATTAAACTACTATCTAGGTTGATGTGTGCAAGTGGGAGTATGAAGGTTGATTATAAATCACTCAATTGAATCATCATGCTTTTATTTGATGTGATAATTAGAACAATAAAATATTCAACAATTTTTATTGTATAATTTGAAATAAATTCATAATATCATATTAAATTACATAAATATCTAATTAGAAAAAGAGAAAGAGTTTCTTCTTATTGAGTAAAGTAGTCTAGATCTACTTTAATTCTATATTTGTAAGAATAGAGAGGGATCAAATATTTTAAGGTGCAAACCTCTTTCAATGTGAAAAGAGATTTGATCTTCATTGGTGCTTGGTAAATCGAGAGTTAAAATAGAATTTAAAGCAGTTTAATTACTAATTATAGTTTAATTCTAAATTAATTATAAACATACCCATAAATATAATTATTAGTTATCTTATTTTATTTTATATTTTATTTTAATATATTTTGATCAAGTCAAAATGTTTAAAATACATTAGAACATCTCTTCTATACATAATAACTTAATGTTTGGAGTGTGTCTTTCAATACAACAATAATATAAAAAGATAAAATAAACTTAATAAAGTGCATGCAATACACACAATTTTCTTCTGCATCTTAATAATGAAGATCTTTGCCAATAATCTTTTACTTCATTAATGAATGTGAAAAATAAAAAACTCAACCCAAAAAAAACAAGAAAATAATGTTTCGTGACTTGAAAGGTGATTAGAAAAATAAAAAAATATAATTTTAATATTTCCTAAATACAAATATGCTAAATCAAAAGATCCAATGTAGGTTTCCACTACCTTAGATATACTTTTATATTGTACATAATTAGTTGGAATGATGGGAACATGAGCTATAACAATTGAATTATGGTTCAAAACCCAAAAACATACATGAATTATTTTTAAAGTCTTTTGATTTTATAAAAATTCTATAACTTATGTGAATTAAAAAGTGTTTTTAGAAAAATTATTCATGGAAAAGAAGTGTGCATTAAAAGAAAAATAACTAGAAAAATAAATACCATAATATAGACTCTTTATTATAAATAATTGGGTAATTTTTGGTATGTTTTTTTGAATAATTCTCCACTTTCTTCAAACTATAAGGATCTCCCACCAAGTCAAATTAAAGTACTTTGTCGCCCAATAAATTTTAAAGGTTTCCATTGGGAGTGTGCATGAAAACTAGCATATAAGGTTACAAACAGTTGTAGAATTAAATTAAATTAATTACCCATGATTACAAAATGGTATAAACAAAAAAATATATTCAACAATTTTCATTGACCAGGTTACTTTGGGTATGTGATCTGACTTATCTGTAAATAGCCAGAAACATCATCAAATTCTGGGTTGGTAGAAAGTGGGCATATAATCAATCCCCTTCTCATAGCCCATTATAATGTGTATA
>APFE031549533.1:135675-172868 GCA_000404065.3 Pinus taeda
GAGAGCTATTACTCATACCTTCTACCATACCTTTACCATGAAGTATTCGAAGGCCCTTCTCTCCAATTGTCCAAGCCTT
Organism: Pinus taeda; assembly: GCA_000404065.3. NCBI lineage: Eukaryota > Viridiplantae > Streptophyta > Pinopsida > Pinales > Pinaceae > Pinus > Pinus taeda. Next base: position 135,755 of record APFE031549533.1, read on the forward strand.
TGATGCCACAACATGGTCTTCTCTCCAGAGACCACTAGATTTTCTGCTCCATTTTCAGGAACCATAGAACTATTGCACCCGTCAACAACAGTGCTACCTTGCAGCTTGTACAGAATTCCAATCCGAACTCCCCGCATCAATACCAGTGCTCCTCGAACCATCTTGCAGGTATCCTTCTCGAACACTGTCTTTACACCTGCATCATCCAACTTGCTTACAGAAATCAGATTTCTGGCCAACGTAGGAATATGCAAAACACCCGGAAGGGTTCTAATCCTCCCACCTTGCAACTTCAACTTTACTTTTCCGCGACCAATGATTCTAGCCTTCCTATCATCTCCTAAGAAGACATCACCACCATCATATTTCTCATACTCGCAGAACCACTCTCTATGGGGCGTGAAGTGAAAGGATGCACCTGAGTCAATCAACCATGCCTCATGATCTACATGTGTACTTGAAGAAGCCAAGTACACATCCCCACCTTCATCTGAGGTGGTTTTCGCCTCTGTAGAAGGAGCATCATCAGATCCCTTTCCTTTATCAGGAGCTTTAGATTTACACTCCCTTCTGAAGTGCCCTTCCTTTCCGCATTTCCAGCACACCACCTTTATAGGTTTTCCTGGAGATTTAGATCTCCCTCTAGATTTAGATCTCCCACTCGATGACTTATTTTTGTTTCTGTTCTGGGACCGTCCTCGTACAGACAAGGCATCACCATTCTGGTTGTCCATATGTTTCCGTCTCATCTCCTCCGTCAGCAAGGCTGAGACTATTTCATCAAACTTCAAAGCAGTTGCATTGCTACCTATTGCAATAACCAGACTATCCCACAAATCTGGTAGAGAACACAACAAACTGATGCACTTATCCTCATCTGAAATTTTAATATCAACAGATAATAACTGACTTACCACAGTATTAAATGCATTCAGATGCTCTGTCACCGAGTCTCCATCTTTCATCCTTAGGTTATACAGCTTTTTCCGCTGGAACAGTTTATTCACCAGAGACTTAGATTGGTACAAAGTCCCTAACTTGTCCCACAGAGCCTTCGCCGTACCTTCCCCTGATACATTCAGCAATACTGAATCTAAGACACACAATCGTATTGTGCTCTTTGCCTTCCGATCCAACTTCTTCCATTCTTCATCGGTCACTCCGTTGGTTTAGTACCCGGATCTACCACGATCCACTGATCTTTATCCACCAACAGATCCTCCATCTTGAGTTTCCACAACTCAAAACTCTGACCATTGAACTTCTCAATCTCTATCTTTCCTCTGCTCGCCATCTTCTTTCACCACCAGAATTGATCTCGCAGATCTCCCACTGAACAGGGTCTACCACAGGCCCGAGCGAAACCCCTCAGCAACAAAGGCGTCCCCTTGAAGCCAAAACAGCTCTGATACCAAATGTAGGTTTTAACCTCATACAAAAATTACCTGCATACGAATTCTAAATCACAGAAAAATAAACAATACGAGAGCATAACACATAAAAACACATATGCACAGATATTTTCCCCTGGATCCCAAAACCGGGACTACCAGCTTGATTTTTCATTATGTTCCTTTCAATGTTACAATACATATTTATACACGCTGAAGCATCCAATACCATGGACCGAATACCATCACGTCCAAAACCATGGACCGAAAACCATCGCGTCCAAAAAACATGTGCGAAAATCATGCACAAAACCATAGGTGGGTCTGCCCAACCTAACATAGGGTCAAAAACCAAAATTTTCCGGGGCGCTGCCCCAGACCCCATAAATTGGGGTTACGGGTACCCCTCAAACCCCATGTTAACTATGTGGAAAGAAAACAACACAACCCAACACTCCAAATAGCTTTTCCCTAGAAAGCCTCCTCCAAAACTAGAGTAAATCCAATTAACTCCACTAAACTGGAGTTTCCGCCGAATTAGGTGGCTCTACCAAAATCACTCTGAATCAAACTGAAAGTTTAATAAATGTTAAACTAGTTTAATTAAGAATTAATCCATGATTAGTGCTAAACTTGCACAGTTATGGCTAACCGTAATCCCGACGGATTAGAGGAGAGGATACATGATGGATTTAATGTTAAGGGTCATGTTTTAACATGTTGTCCATTGTTTGGATAAACCGCAACCCTTTTCTGTCGGAGTGTTCAGATGTATGAGGTATTTTGAGGTGAAGGTTTGTGGAGCCGTCGAATTTTAACCATTTGATATAACTTTTGGCACATTCACATGGGGAGGGTTGGCCCTACTAACCACGAACCCAAACTTTAATATATTTCAAATATACATTATGCACTATACATGTTAAGAACCAATGTGTAGCGGAGATGGTAGAGAGTCTGAATTGCAGAGGGGAGGTCGCGGGGTTGAACCCTGGCACCTCCATAAAATTTTGTTCCATTGTGTTGAGCCCAATCCTTTGGGGAGGGACACGACTTGGCCTCTGGCCTTGCCACTTGTCCCCTCCTCATTGGACCACCTTCAACCTATGAAAACATGCCATGTACCAAATATGATAACCAACCACAATGTGACACTTGTCACAACCTTACTAGATGTTAACCCTGCCTAGTCACTTACCACATCAGCAGTATGGACTACTAACTATGCAGTGAATAAGAATTTCTTTTTACAAAATTTCACATGTTTAGCAAAGTGGACAAAACTCAATAATGTCCTCATACGAACTCAGTTTTCAGCGAAATGAGTTGCATTGGGATCATTTTTCTGAGATGAACACGATCATTCAGGTTTCAATCCATCCTGAGAACTTTGATTTTTGAGCTAAATACTGAGTGCTTGATCACATAATATTGCTCATAAAATTTCATATCTATTCAAATCACGTTAGAAGATAAGCCTAAATTATTGTATAACTGCATCATTAATTTCTCTCAAAATTCTTCATTTTATGAATGCATAAATGTACATTATGATGATCCCTGTTAAACATTTGATGTATGAAAACCTGAGATCCATCCAAATATAAACATGGAAGAAAAGGCAAAGATATTGACAACCAAGCAGAGGAGCATATTCTATTCTATTGAAATATATATATATATATATATAGATACACACACATGCAAGAAGAAAAATGTATTTCCATCAAGTGGAGGACTAGACTCTATATATTTTTATGTTTCGTTTATAGATTCATTCATCATGAAGAATCATGAGATCTACATATGAACCTTATTATTTCCAATCTCCATGTGAAGACTTTTATCTCAGCAAATAATCAAATGTTGTGCCAATGTAAAGGACAATTTCATGTACATATCCTTTATCATTGCAATAGACTGCTATTGAAATGAAAATGGTTCTGCAAATAATTAAGTTACAATTCTACATTTCACTATATCACTAGGATTTCTCTAAATCCTTCAGCACTATTATTGTGAACACAAACATTTGGATGCAAGAAGAGTTAATGTGTATTCATCGTCAATGAAAGAAGCTACATGAAAAAACAAACTTATTTCAATTACCCTAAGGCAAGTATATGGCAAGTAATAAGGGCTTTCACTCAGGGAACTTACTGTAAGTTAAATAGTAGAATGTCTTTTTTTAGTATATGTGTTGCGAAAGCCATGTTAAGAATGATATAATGTGACAAGGCATTGAAAAGGTGTTAAAATATGCATTTAAAAAGGATATAATAGAATATTGGTGTCAAAGAATAAATGCATGAAATGAATAGTACAACCAATGCCTTACAAAAGATGATATATTTTCCACAACGGTTGCAAAATAGATCTTGGTATCATTACAAAATTATGCTCGATAATATATTATGTTATGGAAATACAATGATGCAACAATGCAAAGGATTATATGCAAGCTCATGCATTACAATGGTATTGCAACTATGCAGTAAATTAATAATACATTGCAATATATGTAAGTACAAAATTCGTTGAATACTAATTCAAATGGAACATCGAAAATCAACGACAAGACACCAACACAAAGCAACAAGAATCCATGCGAGTTATAAAGAACACATGCTTCGAGGCTCCAATTTTTTATTTGTTTCAAATTTTGCAGGTTGTTGCTAAGATAGTGGAGACACTGTTGTCATGAATGAGAGTGATGGAGTATTATTTTGGCATGTTTGTGCAATGAGGCACACCTTTAGGGTATCACAGGTCGCTTTAGGCAGTGGATCTTGGAGGATGGTGGTAATATAATGTAGAAGACGAATCAAATTAGTTTGCAAAATTTCACAACTTTCTTCCTCCTAAATTACTTCTTTTCTCAGTCAAATGTGTGGTTCGGGATAGAAAATGTTGCTTGTGATGATACTATCCATGGATTTCTTAAATGATTTTGTGGCATCATAGAAGAGTAGAGTAGAAGAGAAGGATAAATTCAAGGACTACAGGAGATGACCAAAAAGCAATTGTTATTGAGAGGAAAAGAGAGGAATGGAGTGTCTGAAATGTCAATAGCAATCACTCAAATAACATTCTGCATTTGCATTTCTGCAGAGAAAGGAAAAATCTTATTTGGAGGGTCAAGATTAATGGACAAATAAAAAATATATTGCAAGGTCAGTGTTAAGGACAACCTTTCAGTGAACAACATTTATGATATCAACGTTAAAGTGTTAATCTCAGTGTTTGAATCTCATCGTTAATATCGAAGTTTGGATGTCTAATATGTTTGTCATATTAATAAATACCTCCATCATTTTTTTCCTCCATCATCCAATCTACTGAGGCATCAAAGTCAAGAATATGGTTTTGCATGATGGTTTTTTGCCCTAGTCAAGAAATAACCTATTCAAATGAATATTACATTATATATTAAAGTTTTTCTTGTAATCTCCTATTTCACATACCTTTAATTCTTGGAATCAACAGTCGGATTCAAAGAACACTTAATTCACTCATTAACTGAGTCCCTGCACTATCAACTGACTTAATTTTTGTAAGGAATCCATATGAGACCAAGAAATTGTGTTACACATTTTCATTCGATGGTCGTTCCTTATTGTTGTTAAAACATGGCCAACGCAATTATAGTGGCCAACCATCTGTTATACAAATTTGACATGATATAAGTCAATGTGGATATAATTGTCAACTTTTGAGACTGATATTTTTGAAAGTATATGTTGGGACAGGGTCCCCTAGGGTTAAATTTTGTAAAACCTTTGTTAAAATTGTAAAATCTTTGCATTTTGAGGACCGGAGTGTGCAGATCAGTAGGAATCAAAGGGGCTTTAGGAAGGTTAAAGCCCCTTAGTTTGTTAAGATTTAAGTTGTTTTGTGACCCACCCATGTTTCGTGGACCATGATAGTGTAATAGAGAATGCTATAAAAATGAGTCATGGAGAGTCATAAAAGGAATCAAGCAATCAGTGAGTATGTGATCTAAGTAAGAGATAGAGGTATGTTTTTTGTACTTAGGTGAAGGGGAAGGATCCTGCAGCTATGTGTGTGGATACCTTGGTAAGTTCGCAGTTGAGTGCGCGTATCCCTGCATCTGTGTGCACAGGGTTGGAAGAGTCTGTAATTGAAGATATAAGCATAATAAAGGGTGTTTTGGAGCATTATTGACATATCTCTGCACTATCGCGTAATTCCTGAATTTACTGTATTATTGATTTGTTTATGCAATTTATCATGAAAAGTACTTAACATATGCATGAAAGGAGTATATTTGTTTGTTTACATGTTGTTATGAATGTTTATAACAATTGGAAAATATTTTGAATCTGTTCTCTGTTAGTTACTGTAATTTTCGGGTTTTAAGGGTTAGGGTTCAAGAAGGTCGAAATAAAGCCATAAGAGAACATAAACACATCACATAGTCCTTTAGATGCATAAACCTAGTTCTAGCATCCCCTAATATTGCCTCAGGTGAGACTGTAGCCTGCGCTACACGGGTTGTTGCTGAAAGGGCCAATAGTTAAGGGTTTTGCTAGTTAGCACAGTTAACTCTGAACCTAGGTCCAAGCCCCCTTAAGCGAAAAAATGGTTTCGTTGTCAGGACAAGGATTTATCTGAGGAATGTGTGATGTGGCATAAGTGGATACCAACTAAGAAAGAGATTGAGAAGTGGATAGATCGGAAGCTTCACGAGTTTGCAGCCCAGGAAAAGAAGAATATGCGCCTATTGAAGGAAGAGTGGTTGAATAGTTCCTTGTATACAGAAGAACATGGAATTTTCTTCTGCTCTATTATGTGCGAGTTATACGATTGGTTGGCTAAATTAGTAGATGGTCAAGGTATGTGGAAGTTGGATAACCTTATTGTGTGGACTCCAGAGTTAGCAAGGCACCTGGAAGGTTCATAAAACAAGATCACAAGGGTTATCAATTATCAAATCGATAGTATTTTGGGTGGATTCATTACCAAGTTCGGGATTGATAAATCTGTCAGTTATAGTGAAGTTGAATGCTGGTTTTTAAAAGGACCAAGAGGTAAGTATTTGAATTCCCTAAAAACTTGGATTAAAATGATATTGTGTGAGAAATGCATTATGCCATTGAATTGAAGTTTATACAAGACTTGATGGGAACTACGCGAAATGGAAAGCCATTTAGAAGATATCTAGATTTCGGCGATGAGTACAATCCTTTTTTGGGAGCGTCTAAAAGTTACGAAGAAAGTAGTAGTCTAAAGACACCTCAAGGTGTGCCACATATGGTAAATCAGGGTATTGCAGGAATACCACATCCATCCACTCCACCTCCACCTTCACCTCCACCTCACACACCTACACCTACACCTCCACCTCCACCTTTGCCTCCAATATTCAATATGGAAAGTTCCATGAAGATGCCCATAATCAATTGTTGGGGGATAGAAGACTCTAAAGAATTCTGGGTCATAGTAGATGTTATGTGGAATTCACAACAGATAACGAATGATGGCCCGAAGCAAGTGTAGTTGCTCACAACATTGCAGGATAAGGTGCTACGCTGGTATATTAAGTATAATACGACTCATCCAGTTGCCATGTTGAAGGATATGAAGGATGTGCTGAATAATGAATTCAAGAAGCCTAAGTCTCAAACTTAGTCTGTAACTAAGGTTAAGGAATTAAGCAAAAGGTAAATGAGTCTGCATGGGATTTCAATCAAAGGTTGAAATTTCGGTTGCAACAGGCTCATCTGTATATCTTGGATGCACAACACAAGGATTGGTATATTGCTTTGCTATTACCTCACCTGAGATTACCAATGTCGTAGTAGAATATTGGAACATAGACTGAGGCACTAGAGATTGCTATGAAGTTGGAGGCCTCACCTATTCAAGATACGAATCTGGGAGTGCAACAAATTTAGTCACAATTGGCTAGCCTACATATGGAATTGTAGAGTCTCAAAAAGGGAAAATAAGTCTAGAATTAGACCAACGCATAAGTATGGTGTTTAAAATGTAAAGGTCATTTTCACGAAAAGGATCATTTCCCGGTGTATCAACATTATCTAGTTGGGGGAGGTCATGTCCCCCTGAAGCCAAAAAATACCTCTGGGATGAGCACTGGTGTAGTACAATGGTGTGCTATCTTCTAGATCTTAGGAAAACATACGATGGATAATTTTCATTTGATACAAAATATTGTGCAGACTCCCCAACAACTACTTTGCAATTTTTGTAAGTTTGTAGGTCATGGCGAGTGCAATTCCTGAAGTTATGAATTAATAATGAACATAACCACAATGTATAGAGTATAGACAGAGGCACATTCTCGACAAGATCAAGGCACAACTGCAACATGCAGAGGATTCCAAGGATGAGGAAGAGGATGAGGGGAAGGAGATAGAAGAGGTTGAGGGCATATCATTTTTTATAATTGTGGAGAATCAAACCAATTTGCATGGGATTGTCAGAATCCAACACACCCCTCTTGTCAATATTGTCGACAGTTTGATCATGTTGTAGAAGATTGTCTCATGCTCATAACAAAAATTCAAGAAAAACAAGAACTAGACCCAACATCCTATTTAGAACATCTAGATGATGAGATTAGAATCGCGCGAAGATGGACCCAGTGTTAATATTGTTACGTGAAGCGGTATAGCTACTGGGAAGATAAAGGGAAACAACTATAGGAAAATGTATGGGTACACAAGGCTACTAAAAAGGAGGCTGGATTCGATTTGAATAAAGCAAAGAAGACTTTTCTAGAGACGAAAAAGAGCTGTGTGGATGCATGAGCTTCTACATCAAAGGCTTAGAGTACATGCATGGGGAAGCCTAAAGAGGTCAAGAATGCACAAGAAACAAATCCTTCATTGTTAAAATCTTTCTAACAAACCTACATGAAGGTCCTAAGGGACCAAAAGGTAGTAGAGGGACTGCAAGAGCTAATATATAACTGCGCTGGAAAGGGTAAGCCGCTGCCTCAACAATGCGCAATGCATAAAGTGGACAATGGTAAGAAAAACACTAGTCGGGAGATGAGATTGATTGCCCATATTAGATAATTTGAAATGGACTAGGTAATCCTTGATTTGGGATTTGATAAAAATGTTTTGCTGAAACAAACCTGGGAAAGAATGGCAAAACCAGCACTACAGTGGTCCCCAATCTAGCTGTGAATGGAGAATCAAAAAAATATTATTCCTATGGGTCGCCTACGTGGAGTAATTATGGATATTGAAGGGGAACATGCCATAGTCGATTTTGAAGTAATAGCAATAGTGGATGACAATAATCCATACGCAACGCTGCTTGGAATTGACTAGGCATTTGATATGAATGCAGTCATAAACCTAAAGAAGCACAACATGAAATTTGAGAAGAAGGAACTAAGGGTTATTATTCCATTAGATCCGACCGAGGGTGCGCGATATACTGAACCAGTCCGAGATTATTATGAGGAGGATGATATTGAGAAAATCTATAAGCTTACTGTGCGGGACGAGGATTGGATCAACCCTAAGGCGGATGGGTGAATTACTTGGGAGAAGGACAACTCCTGCAGTTCAGATTCAGATGAGGAGCTTGAGCACTAGTAGAACAAATTGCATGAGGTATCAATGTTGCGATGCAACAGGCTTACTAAGTCACTCTGATGTATATCCACTGAGGTACGCAACTTACCACATTATGATGGTTTATAAGATGTAAATTTATTTCTAGATAAATTTAAAAGGGATGTACCGAAGGAACATCGGCTCCAGGAATTAGACATCGTGCTGAGAGCTACGCTTGTTAGATGGTGGGGTACACATATGAACAACTTTGTAGATTGGAAGGAATATCGGCGGATGATGAAGCTGCGGGTTGGATATGCCAATACCCATATTGTAGAGAAATATATAGGAAAGGATCATTCGCATGAGCATCTGGCTTGATGGGTAGAAGAACCACAACCAAAATGGGTTCACATATTCTGCCACACTTTGGATATTATTCTGATGATCTGGTATCTAGAAACAGAGTTGCGACACAAAACCATAGAGTGGGATGTTCTGAAGGAAATTTTTCTGTTAACTTTCAATTTTGAGGATGGATTTGAGTGTATTGAAGAAGCGTTATAGGAGATCAAAGCTGCAATATTCAAAATTCCAAAAGAACCTGTCACTTGGGTGCAACCAGACTAAAGTATGCAGCGGCACGATGCTCTGGAATGCTACAATGTGACCATAGAGGAAGGTGAGGAAGATCCTAGGAAAATTAGTATTCTTGAGTCAAAAGGATAGTGTGAAGTCACAGGGCTTAAGGCTAGAGTCCCTGACATCTCAAATCGCTTGAAAACTAAGAAGGTGAACATTGGGTCAAAAGCACAACCAAAGTTCACAAATATAGGTGATTACTAGGATGAGGACACAGTGGAAAAAGTCGTGGAGTTATTGCGAGAGTGTCAGGACTTATTTCCCACAAAGTTCTCTAATCTAAAGGGAATAGTAGGTGATATGGGTGTCATGAAGATCACTCTGAAGCTAGATGTGAAGCCAATGAAGCAGCACCCATACTGGTTGAATCCTAAGTACAAGGAAAAAGTGCACGAAGAATTAGATAAGATGCTTGCAGTAGGAATTATTGAGCCTGTAGAAGAATTGAACTGTTTTAGTCCTATGGTGGTTTAAGAAAAGAAGATGAAGAGAAAAATTTGGATCTACGTAGATTTAAGAATGTTGAATGATGGTTGTGTATATGATCCATTCCCTACACCATTCACAGATGAAGCATTGGATAATGTTGGAGGTGAGGAAGCTTATTCATTTATCGATGGGCTCTCAGGGTATCCTTAGTTAAAAATCATGCCAGAGGATCGAAGTAAGACTACCTTTGCTACAAAATAGGGCTATTTTTAGTATACAATTATTCCATTTGGACTTAAGAATGCCCCTACAATCTTTTCTAGGGTGGTAGTCGCAGCTTTCAAAGAATTTATTCATAAGTTTTTGGAGGTTTACTTTGATGATTGGATAGTGTTTGGGTTATTAGAGAAGCATGTTTCTAGTCCTCACCTCATGCTGGATACTTGTCGAAAGTATTAGATATCCCTTAATCCAAAGAAGTGCATATTCTGCATACCATATGGGATACTCTTGGGCCATGTTGTCTGTAAGCAGGCTTTGATGGTAGACCCTGCCAAAATTACAGTAATTATCAATTTGGAGCCTCTGAGGAATGTAAAATAGCTGTGCGTGACATTGGGCCATACAGGATATTAGAGGAAGCTCATCAAATCATATGCACAAATCACTACGCCCATAGATAGACTACTGAAGAACGATGCAACATTTTTCTAGGATGTTGATTTCTAAAAGAGTTTGGATGTATTAAACGAAAAAATGGTCACAATGCCTATTCTATTGTTCCCTGGTTGGAAGAAGGAATTCCATGTACATGTAGATACATCATGCATAGAATTAGGAGCTATGCTAACCCAACTAGGCCCAAGTGATATTGACCATCCGATAGAGTTTGTGAGTAGGAAGTTATCTAAGGTAGAAAAGAATTATTCAACCATGGAGTGCAAAGGATTGGCGATGGTGTATGTGCTCCAAAGGTTCAGGCATTATTTGTTGGGTGTGCACTTCAAAGTACATAGAACATTCTGCTTTGAAGTACCTACTCAAGAAGCTTGTATTAGGGCGGAAATTTATAGATGGTTGTTGCTCTTTCAAGGATATGACTTTGAGGTAGTTGTGAAGCCAGGGCATTTAAATGATGGACCAAATCACCTCTCATAGATTGAGAATGGCGACGAGCCTACAAATCTTGATGAAGGATTTCCTGATGTGCAACTCTTTCCTGTTTGCATCACAAACGAACATTTTGTAGACATAATCCAATTCTTGTCTATGGGGACAAATCTTGAAGGGTATACAACACAACAAAAGAAAGAATTGGTGGTCAAGGCTACAGATTTTTTTTGATATTGCAGGGCACTTATATAAAATGGGATCGGATGAAATACTACATAGGTATGTCCTATATTATGAAAGACAAAGTATCCTTGCTGAAGGACATGGACGAGTTGTGGGAGAACATTATGCGGGAAGAGAAACTGCGGAAAAAATCCTATGAGAAGGAATATGGTGGCCAACTGTGCACAAGGATTCCAATGAATATTTCTGGGCTTGCGATGTTTATCAGATAACGGGGAGGTTGTCACAAAGGGATGAATTTCCTTTGAACCCACAAGTTTCGTTACAAGCATTCAATAACTAGGCAATAGAATTTGTACGACCAATTCAGCCACTAAGAAAGAAGAGAGGAGAAAGATACATCATTACAACAACTGAATACTTGACCAGGTGGGTTGAGTCACATCTTGTAAAGGGTTGTAGCTTGGCCATGGCTACAAAGTTCATTTTTGAATATAGTTTGTCTCAGTTTGGATGCCCTAAAATTTTGATGAGCAATAGGGGTTTACACTTCTTGAATGAAACAATTGTTGCCTTGCTTTAAGAGTTCCATATGTATCATCATAAAGGTACGATGTATCATCCTCAAGCGAATGGAATAGTGGAAGCCATTAATAAAATATTGGAGAATGCTTTAACGAATATTTTTAATGCAAATCAGAATGATTGCGACATGCGCATACCAACAGTTCTGTGGGCGTACAGAACTACCTATGAAAAGTTGACTAGATAGACATTGTTTATACTGGTTTACGGACAAGAAGCCATAATACCGATGGAGTACAGCGTGTCAAGTTTGTGGATTGTTGCAGTCAGAGAGATGTTCGATCAGGATACCATGGTGTTACACAGTATTTTGTCACGCCTCTTGCACTTCCCTGTGGCATACCCTGAATTTCCTAAAACATGATCATTATACATTAGACTCATCAATGTATATAGCTCGGATCTCTCCTTTAACTTTGCCTAGAAAATACGTAGAGCTTTCCCTGAAGAAATAGCTCATGAAACCCTAAAATGAGAATCATCACCCTTATGAAACTCAAAATCGTGATGATCTCTTGTTGCACCTTATTAAGCCAGCGATGGCATTGCTCTATTCTCTCTCATACTCATGATGGTCTCAAAAAGGAAGTTTACCCAAAGTGGATGAGAAGCTTTGTGATCTAGAATCTTCCAGAGCGCGAGCTGGAGGTGGTTTCACATAGATGAGATCGAATCCTCCTAATTTCACCTCTTGATCTCATCCCTATGAGATACCTCCTTAATATGTGGGCCTAATCCTATCTTTGGAGGAGGTATAACTCCCTCTCCTAGCCTATAAATTTTCCCTCTACCATTCCCAAATGGTTGATCTATGTCCATTTGCACCCCTATGTTGAGCTTGTGCTTAGAATTTATTCATTAGACTTGGAGAAGGAGTGTTGGAGAGTTTCTTAGCTTGGACTTGGATTATGGCTTGGACTTGGATTACCACTCAAGGAGAGACTTTCAACATTAAGGCTATGGTTGTAAGATTCCCCTTTATTCTTTAAATAATAAAAAAACTGCTCGTTCACCTTCCCAATATATATGTTCATGTATGTATTTGTTTGGCATTACTTGATCAGTTAAATACATTATTATTGGATTTACTATTACTCTTGGTATGCTTTGTTGTCTCTTGGATACTTGTGTAGGTACATAAGTGCTGAAATAAGCAGGAATGGGCTCGTGACACAAGCGATTTGAGGATATCAACAAAGGAGATCGGGTTAACATCAGAGCAAGGTAGGCCATCTCTCTTGTTCTATTTTTCAATCATAATCTAGGAAGGTGTCTAGTTGATTGTCCCTTCAGTTGCTAGACCCACTCATTGGGCTAGAAGGATCGCCTCTCTCCACAGAGAGGATTAACCTTGTAAAACAAATGACGACTCCGCTGGGGAGCATATGACCTTTTCCTTCCTTTCCTTCCCCTTGTAGTTTGGTGAGTGTGGTCAACCATTGATTTTTAGACTTCATTTCTTGCTTGCAGTCAGTGTCATTACCTAGTAAATGTTTGAAGATTGTTAACTTGAGCTGTCTTTGAAAATATTAGATTCCTTTGTCCTTTTCCTCGACCATTGTGGATATGAACCTCACGGTCACGATGATATCGTAAGTTTTTTAGTTACAGTAGTGATGATCGCTACTTTAGTGTTGACAGGTGTGAAGATTGTAGAAAACTTAGAAATTTAGGGTTTTCTCTTTGATTTTTGGTTTCATTTGTCTCATCCTTGTGAATTACCAGTGTGTTTGTTTATTGAATCTCTCATTGTCTACTTCCAATTTCATTTTGACATGGCTTGAGTGTTCATGATGTTTGATTAGCCATTTAGGGTTCTAGATCTTCTAGGTCAACCTTGGTACACTTGTCGGTCTTCCGATCAGAGATAAAAGATTGATTGTCTATGTTTAAAAGTCTTTATGTGTTCAAACATGCTTGCAGATTACTTTTGGTTCTTATGACTTAAGTTTTTTTCATTAGAGGATATAGTGAGAGTTTCTTAAGCTTCATTTCACGAACGATATATTACAATTCAGTTGTCTCATTGGGATCAAAAGAAAGTGTTTTCTTTGAAGTTGTTTATGTTACAAATTGAGAGTGAAAGTGCATATGACCTTTTCCTTCCTTTCCTTCACCTTGTCTTTTGGTGAATGTGGTCAACCATTGATTTTTAGACTTCATTTCTTGCTTGCAGTTAGTGTCATTACCTGGTAGATGTTTGTAAATTGTTAACTTGGGCTGTCTTTGAAAATATTAGATTTCTTTGTCCTTTTCCTCGACCATTGTGGATATGAAGCTCACAGTCACGATGATATCACAATTTTTTTAGTTATAGTAGTAATTATCACTGCTTTAGTGCTGATAGGTGCGACGATTGCAGAAAACTTAGAAATTTAGGGTTTTCTCTTTGATTTTTGGTTTCATTTGTCTCATCCTTGTGATTTACCACTGCGTTTGTTCATTGAATCTCTCATTGTCTTCTTGCAATTGTATTTTGACTTGGCTTGAGTGTTCTTGAAGTTTGATTAGCCATTTAGGGTTCTAGGTCTTCTAGGTCAACCTTGGTACACTTGTTGGTCTTCCGATTAGAGATCAGAGATTGATTGTCTGTGTTTAAAAGTCTTTATGTGTTCAAACATGCTCAATGCAGATTACTTTTGGTTATTATGACTTAAGTTGTTTTCATTAGAGGATATAGTGAAAGTTCCTTAAGCTTCATTTGAGAAACGATAGATTACAATTTAGTTGTCTCATTGGGATCAAAATAAAGTGTTTTCTTTGAAGTTGTTTATGTTCCAAACTGAAAGTGAAAGTGCAATTCTTTTCCTAGTTTTTTGAACATTTTGCGTTGCGTTCGAATCATTGATGTGAAAATGATTTTCATACTTCTCGGTTTGCTTGCATTCGTTTTCCCTTTGCACTAGATTACATTTGTTTCATTTTGAAAAAGAGAGAAAAATTCATCATTATATCTTAGAGATTTTGCTTTAAGATTTGTTTTGGCATTGTATTTTCTTATCATATGAAAGATTAGATTTCATATTTTTGCATTTAGCATCTGAAGATGGTCATAGATGCATATTGAATTTGATTTGATGCATGATTTGAGTGATTTTCGTCCCTACATAGATATCCTTCATCGAATTAAAAGATTTCATTTCATCATCTAGTTTGCATTTTAGGAAGAAAAAAAACATCGTTAAGGCCTTGAAATTGAGACATAATTACAAGATCAACTTTAAAATCTATCGATTAACCTAAGGAGCATTTGAAACATTAATGATCATATCTAGTGGTCTAGGTTAGAGATGTGCTCCAGCTTATTTAAAACATAGTAGTTGTCATTAGCTTCAGCATTAGAGAATGCTAGCATGGACTTGTGCTCCTCGTACCATCACATATATAAAGGGAGAGCCCTCAAGGTTGCAATCCTTTATCCATAGGAAGCTGAGTTTGCCACCCTGTAAATGTGATACACCAAACACAACATCCGGGGAGATTGCCTGCACATACATCAAGTCCTTGGTCAATTTATTGGTTGAGGTGTATATTGCAGTTCATGGTTACTTGGTACTCCTTTTACCTAGATTCACTTGAGTAGTCATTTGATCTTTTCTGACTCTTTAAATTTGAAAATATCATCGAGCAACTTGTCCTTTCATTCTTGTAAAACTATTAAAAATGTGTAGAGTCACTTTTCACCCTTTTCTTGAATCTTAAAATATGAAAAGGAAATGTTTTTGTTTCTAAAATATAACTTCCCACAGTAAACATTTCATCCCAAGCAGTTGCTTCTTAGACCAAATTGAGTAATTCCCTGTTAATTTCAAGACTGTTAAAGCCTTAATAAAATTGTTTCCTTTCCTTTTTTGTTGTTGAGGGGAAGCCATCATGGATGAATCATTGAGTCCATCTCATAGTTCCCATTCATCGACTGATACTGAAGGGTCTTCCCAAGAAGTTCATCAGGAACTTCCTCAGTCGCTTGAGGATCAAGGTGTTGAAATTGGAATTGTTTTGAGTATCCAACCTTTGTCTTCTCACCTGCCTCAATCAAATTCCTGGTCACCATAAGAATCTGATCCGGATTCCTCTGATAATCCCATCGGACACCGAGAGTCTGTAGACTCCAGAAAATCTGCAAAGACTAGTTGTTTATCCACCAAACCCATTGTTCGATCTTGTTGTGATATTTGCATGGCATCTTTACAGTCCATACGATCGACCTAGAATTCCTTTAAAGTTATCTCCTTGGACATCTTCATTCCCTCATCACTAGTTGTTTCCATCTATGGAGTCAGAAGGCGAGATTCCAGTATCCTCTCCGGGTCATTCAAAAGTTTCCGCTACCCACACTCCTCATGTAGATGATGAGCAGGGATATGAGTCCCCCCAAAAGGCTTCCCTTTTATGGGAAGAGTCTCATATCTCCCTTATCCTCAGTTTAGTGAGCCCATATTTCTACATGGTTATATCTCTCTAGCTCAGTTGGTTGCAGGCACTCCTAGTGCTTCGTCATTATATCAGAACCCCATCTAGTCTTCTGGTGCTATGCCTACATCAGGTTCGTTCATTCAAAACACAACCTCTCAATTGATTGTGCAAACTGCAGTCACTTCTGTTTCAGTTCGACCTACCATTCTGTCTCAACCTGTCTCATTATTTTGACCAACTCTTCTGGTTCAACCAATAGTCTTAGGTCAGATCTCGGTAAGTTCTTCTATCCCTCTAGTGAGCGGACAAACTGGGCTATCGCCTGGGGGGAAAATCCGAATATCCCTATGATTTCTAGTGAAACTAGTGTGAGTGGATTACATACTAACATGTTTGGACTGAATCAACCATTTTATGGTGGTATTCCTAACCCTGTTGGTCCATCTAGGTCAGGTAACGTCCAACACCAGCAACCATATATGGCTCAGGTCCCATTCCAACCAGCTTATGTCCCATATGGTTCACAAGATATGGTAAATCTACCTTACGTTCCTCAAGTTGGGCCTTATGTTCAACCTGGCCAATCCAGTGTGCCTGGTGGATATGGCCAGATCTAATTCAAGAACTATTAATAGCCTCAAGGTATCACCTCAGGAACTGTCCAGATACCGTTGCAGCAATAGGGACAACCTTCGTAGTAGCAAGTGAAAACTTCACAGCAACAAGGGCAACCTTCACAATAGCAAGGGCAATCTTTGCAACAGTAAGGGAAAGCATTGCATCAGCAAGGAAAACTACTACAATGCAAGGGAAACCTTTGCAATAGTCGCAACCAACTTTGTAGCCACAAGCGTAGTTTGTTCAACAATCCTCCCAACCTTTACCCTCACAAGGCCAACCTCTGTAGCTGCAGGGCCAACCTTTACAACATCAAAGCCCGTCTTTGCAGCAACAAGGTCAGCCTTGGCAGCAACAAGCCTTATATTCATATCAACAAGGTTAGCCTTTGCAAGGTTAAGGTCAACCCCTACATTAGCAGGTTCAAAATCCTTACATCCAGGTTCAGCAGGTTCAACAGCCTTATTACCTATATGTCACGTACAATTCTCATCAGCGGCTGATGGGACGATAGTATCAAACCTACCCAAGATAGAATCCTCCTTATGGGCAAGGTAACCCTTAGTGGGGACAAAATCATATTCCATATGGACAAAATCCACCACTATGGGGACAAAATCCTTACCATCAAGGATGGACTCCACAGTTTGGGTCTCCTCAAAGGCCGTATATGCCATTTAACACACATTTTCCTTTCTTGGCTATGTTTGTGTTGCCCGATGTTTCCAAGCTCACTAATGATCCCATTCTTCATTCACCATACTGGCCTCCAGTTCCGTTGAATATTCTGAGTGATTACCCCAAATTTTAGGGAAATGCGAAGGAGGATCCACAAGCTCATGTGATGACATATCACCTCTCATGCTCCTCCAATTCGTACGTTAATGATTCTATCCATCTTCTACTTTTCCAAAGGACTCTCACAGGTGTTTCCACCAAGTGGTACATCGAATTGCCTCAAGGTATCTATGGTGACTTCAACTCTCTTGCTATATCTTTTCTCACTCATTTCCAGCTGCTAGTTCGCTATGAAACTAGTACCCATTTTCTTACGCCACTAAAGAAAGACACTGCGACCCACATCTCTAATCATATCCATTTATGGAGATGTCAATGTTGCCTCATCAAGTTTGAGATTGTTGATGAGTTGTTGATAGAATGGTTCACAAAATCATTCACCAGCAAAATTGCTAAGGACATAGACATGGGTGGATGTGTTACTGAAGAGCAAGCTATCGCCTGTGCTCAGTATTTAGACCTAGTCTATTCACAATCTGGCAAATTGTATGAGATGTTACCTGATGCTCCGAGACCATCATCGGATCTGACAGCATTAAAGTCTCTGGATACACTGCCTGTTGATGGTGTGATTGGTTTCGTGTCTTAGACTCTTGCAAAAGCTTCTTCGAAGCAGAAATTGGTCTTGAACACTGGTTCCAATAATCCCTCTAAGAATTTATCGAGTCCTGGTAAAACCTCTGAAGTTCATGTTGTCCAGTCTACAATAACAGATAAATCCTATAAAGGTAAAAAGAAAGGCAAAGGTAAGGCAAAATATGATGCCCCAAAATAGGCCCTCCTAAATATTTTGTAGATGCTACTTCTCGAAGAAAGCTAAAATAACCTTGCCTCATCTATGAGGAGGATAATTACACTAAAGATTGTCCCCAATGATCTGAAGTTAGTTGCTTGCTAAAAGGGACTTCGGATGTCTTAAAAGAACCTTTTATTTCACAACAGGCTCAATTGGTAGACCAGCCTTAGTCTTTTTCTTCCTTAGGTTGCCAAGTGTTCATGATGTAAGATTCGTCACCTATCTCAATCGTTACTCAAACCAAGGACAATCAAGATACATCTAATCAAACCATGGAGAAGGAAGCCCATGATGTTCCTTCTACTTCTACTATGTTCTCTTCTGGTCCACTCCATATCGAGTGCCCTAATAGTGAGCCTATCATCCGACCACCCCTAAAGGTGTTCTTTGGAAGTCATCTTTTAATCTGAATGCCAGAGCTATGCAACATTACAATATTGGTGAGGATTTAGCTCAAGCACCTTTGCTGATGCTTTCCTTGAAGGTTTTTCAATCCTGTCCAACACAGCGGAAGTCACTGTTGTCTGCTATCAGTGTTATAAATCCTTCTGATTCAAGTCTGATTACATTCGATCTAGAGAATCATTTACCTTGTCTTTGTCATCATATCAGATTTCTGATCCAGGTCCTTATCAAAGGAAAGATGATTCATCACACGGTTATTGATGAAGGTGCCTCGACTTGCATCAGGTCATTTTCATGTTGGAAAGCCATTGGCTCTCCTCCTCTTAACCAATTTTCAAACACCTTGGAAGAATTTAATGGTAGAGGTTCACGACCATATGGTATTCTCATTAACTTACCAAATACATTAGAAGGCAAGATTGTTGAATTAGAATTAGAAGTTGTAGATGCCAATATCAACTACAACCTTCTTCTCAAGCGAACCTGGACTCACGCCATGTTTTGTGTAGTGTATTATTTGTTCCGTTTACTTAATTTTCCTCATGAAGGAAATGATCAACTATATTTCTTCTCTTCTGGTTCATCCAATGGTAACGTTCCTTATGTGGGCAATACTGAGATTCCTTACGAGAGCGTGGGCGCAAGTCTCTTCAAAGACTCTGCTTTAATGGGTACTTTTACTCTCCCACCTCCACATGTTCATTCAATCAATATAATCTCAGATTCCATGAATCCTGGGATTATCCCTTCTGAAGATAAAATTGACTCATTTGGAGATGTTATGCCTTTAAGTCCATTGGAGATAAATTATCAAGAAATTGTTTTAGCTTCGATGGCCGCTTTAGAAAGTCATAATGTCTTTAGTGTGAACCTAGAAACTTATGTGCCATCCCCTTGGCTTGGTTCTTGGGATTATCTAGATCCCTTGAATGAGACATTCCCTACTGACCAGAGTATAATGGAGGTCATGTCTCTGGAGGAAGTTCCATGGAATAGTCTACATCACCGTTCTTCCTTTCTCCGTCGCCTTGATGAGATGCCTTCCTGTCCTGAAATGTTTGTTTCTCATCCTTTTACGCCTTCGTTTTAGATGCTTTTTCGGGTACATGAAATTTGTTTAGAGGGTAGTACGGGAAACATCACTACTATGATCCATATTGACATTTTTTTTAAATGGGGAATTGTCGAGAACATCCATATAGGGGTTTCTTGTTCTCTAGATGAGATCAAGATCTATACTCAGATTTTTAAATAATTTCGAGATTTTTTTGCTTGGTAATACAAGGTGATGCCTGGTACTAATCCATCCATAGTGGTGTATGAGATCCTGACATATCCTATTGCTAATCCTGTTCGACAATGGCTTCACCCTGTGCACCCTCAAAAGGCTATTGTTATCAAAGCAGAAGCAAAAAAGTTGTTGAAAGAAGGTTTCATTTATCCTATTCCATTGATGGATTGGGTATCCAATATCGTCCTTATTGCTAAAAAGCAGGGCACAATACATGTTTGTGTTCATTACTTTGGTATCAATTGCACGTGTCCTAAAGATAATTATCCTACTCCCTTTGTTGACTAGATCATCGATGAATACGCATGGAGCGAGATTTTTCCTTTCATGGATGGATTTTCTGGTTATAACCAGATTAACATCTCACCCATTGATCAGCATAAAACAACCTTTATTTGTCCTCGGGGTACCTTCGGTTACAAACAACTTCCTTTTGGTCTGAAGAATGTTGGTGCCAATTTTCAACAAGAAATGTCCTAGTCATTCCATGAAATTTGACATATTGTTGAGCCATACCTCGTCGACTTGCCTCCTCATTCGGCTAAATGTCGTGACCATTTGGATCACTTAAGAGCTATCTTTTGATGATGTCGGCATTATAATATCTATCTTAATGCACACAAGTGTTTGTTTTGCGTCGATTCCAACTGACTCTTAGGCTTTGTCGTGTCTCATGAAGGGATCAGGATTGATCCTTTGAAAGTTAAGGCCATAGTCAATCTACACCCTCCTTGATCACTACTGCAATTGCAGAGTTTGTAGGGAAAGGCTAATGTCCTCTGTTGATTTGCACCAAATTATGCCAAACTTGCCAAAGGTTATACTCGCTTACTTAAGAAGGGGATCCCTTTTATTTGGGACGAAGTTTCTCAATAATCATTCGATGCTTTAAAGAAAGCCCTGGTTAGTGCTCCTTTACTCCATCCCCTCGATTACCACTGTGATTATTTCTTGTATTTGGTTGCAACTGATAACACCATTTCTATGGTGTTAGTTCAGGACGACAATGATGGAAACGATTACATGGTTTATTATCTGAGCCAAAATATTCTTGATATTGAGTCCCGCTATGCTCATGTTGAGAAGCTTCCTCTCACGGCGGTTCATATCATCTAAAGGTTTTGACACTATATCCTTTTACGAAAAATCAGCATAATTTCTTGTTACAACCCCTTGACATATATACTGAATCGTCAGTTGCTCAGGGGTCAATACTCCAAATGGATCATCATCCTACAAGATTTTGATTTGGAATTCACTGCTACCAAATCAAAGAAATCGCTCGTCTTTGCTGAGTTAATTTGTGCTCTTCCGTATGCAAGCACCCCAACCAATTTTATTAAGAAGATACACGAAGAAACACTATTTTTGATCAGTACTCTGACCCCTAGTATGGAGACATTGTTGTTTATCTCCAAACCCAGACCTTCCAATTTGAGTTGTCTCAATCTGACCGATGTCGGATCCGACATCAGTCCCAACCCTATCGGATCCTTGGTGATACCTTGTATTAGGTCGGTGTGGACTTTGTCCTTTGCAAATGTCTCACCCTTGAAGAAGTTGAGTGGGTCCTAAATGATTTCCACTCTGGTGCCTGTGGTGTTCATATGTTTGGATATGCCACTTCTCAGAAGATCCTTCGCATTGGTTATTTATGGCCTTCTATCTTCAGATATTGCATTCTAGCTATTCAAAAATGCGATC
The DNA here is from genome assembly GCA_000404065.3 of Pinus taeda. Lineage (NCBI taxonomy): Eukaryota > Viridiplantae > Streptophyta > Pinopsida > Pinales > Pinaceae > Pinus > Pinus taeda. Next base: position 157,682 of record APFE031549533.1, read on the forward strand.
AATGTCATATTTTAAACCACAAATAGCGCGTCAGACCTGCACCCCTACACCCAGTAATTACTGTTGGCCCATTTTTCAAATGGGGCATTAATTCCATGAAATGTAACCCTCACTTGGCCGGGGGGCATGGTTATACCATCGTCGTTGTCAATTATTTTACGAAATGGGTCGAGGCGATGCCTACATACAATGCTGACAGTATTACTACTGCGTAGTTCCTTTTTAACCACGTTATAGCACGTTTTGGTGTCCCTAAAGCTATCATGACTGACCATGGATCACATTTTCATCAGCACATGATGGCAGAGTTAACTTCTTAGTTGGGCCTTCGACATGATAGCTTGACTCCATATTATCCACACGTCAATGGCCAAGTTGAAGCAGTCAATAAGGTTTTGATTATTATGCTTCAACGTACCATTGGGAAGCACAGAAAATATTGACATTTAATGATTTTCTCAGCTCTTTGGGCTTACCAAACCTTTGCTATGATGACCACTCGATTCACTCCATTCCAGCTGGTGTACGGTTTAGAGGCAACTCTTCCAATCAAATGTGAAATCCCTTCACTTAAGCTAGCTATTGAACTTCTTCTGAATACCTCACCTGAATAGGAGAGGCTACTATATCATGAGGGACTTAACGAGACATGTCACATCATTGTTATGATTATCGAAGCTCAAAAGAAACACGTCAAAGCTCATTTTCACCAAACAATTTCTTATTGCACTTTTGTTGAAGGTGTCTTGGTCCTTCTTTATGATAAAGCCAATGATAAGTTGTGGGCAGGCAAGTTCAAACCTATGTGGCATGGGCCTTACATTGTCAAATGTGTCTTACAGAAAGGTGCCTATGAGTTATGTGATTATGAGGGAAATGCATTGTCACAACCCTGTAATGGGTTGTATCTCAAAAAATTTTATGCGTGAAATTCGTATGATAACTTTTGTACATTAGTGTGTTAATTCATTAGTGTTCATTTTGATTTTTGGTGTGTTTGTTTTCTTTGCAGACATATGTTTTTCTGCTTACCCTGTGTTCCACTCGATTTGTAGATGTCATCAAGTCATTACATTGGTTTTGCTGATGGTGCTTGTCGTAGCACACAAAACCTCTCTTTCGCAGCATGTGTACTCTATGACCTTAATGGAAAGTTGAATAACTTACAAGGTATCTGCCTTGGTTGGACAACCAATAACATCAATGAGTATAGTACAGTTATTGAACTCTTGTTAGAAGCAGTTTCTCTTGGCATTAGAGATTTAGCTAAGTTGGATTCACAACTCATTGCGTTACAATTAAACAATCATTATTCAGTAAGAAATCCACAAATATTGTGTATGTATCTACGTGTTAGATTGATGGAAATAAATTTTTATTACATTACATATCAACATATTCCACATAATTTAAATTCATTAATTGATGCATTAGCAAATTTTGTTCTTGATAGACATTTGCATCATTTGTAAAACTGAGTCATGTTATGAACACATAAGTTGAAATAAAACATGCATATATATATATATATATATATTATATATATATATATATATATATATTATATATAGATTATATCTAATATATATATATATATATATATATATATAATAATATTATAATATATATAAGATATATATCATATAATATATATATATATATATATATATATATAAAATATACTATAATATATATTATATATATATATATATATATATAATATATCTATATATATAATATAATATATATATATATAATATATATATATATATATATATATATATATATATATTATAATATATATATATATATATATATTTATATCGCATCTGCTAGAGTGTTTACATAAAAATGTCAAAAAATAGAGTGTTCTGAGACACTTAACTTTCAAAGTGTACAAAATGTGTAAATTACTAGAAGAGCTATCAAACTGCATGGTGCTCATGGTAGCACATGACTGCTCTGATCACTCAGCCTAATGGATGACATGGTCTCGCAGAGACTTCAACTATATGTCTCTGCCAATCCAGTGGAGCATCGTCAATGGTGGCATAATCTGGAACCACTCAGGTGATTTCCTCCACATTGTGCTCTATCTCGGCTAAGGGGTTAGCCCCTTACTCGTAGTCTAAAGCCACTATCAGATGGGTAGCTTGCCATGCTATGGATGACATGCCTGGTGGTCTCTTTGGTCCCATATCTGCACATTTATCATAAGTTGATACTTAGATTATGTTCTCATAAAAATCATAAAAACTTGAAAGAATCCAAAAAAACAAGTTTTTACCTGCGTAGGTCCATTGTTTGCCCGGTGGTAGACGTAGATCTAGATCCCCTCTGAAATTCATGCCAGCATAAGCATAGTCATCCACCATGAGTAAGTGGCATTCAACCCAAGCAAAAAAATGTGGAGGGTAGTGCATATGTTGGCTCATGGCTCCTCAAGGCATGAGTTATCTCCATCTCACGAGCCTCAGATCTCGGGGGGGCAGATGTGGTACTTCTTCCCACAGATACTAGAAGAACGATATTCGCTCCAAGAAGAAGGTCACTAGAATCAAACCAAACCTGAACTGCTTTAGGTGTCTATGCCTACCCTTGGTCAGTTGGCACTTCATGTTTGCTGAAAGACCTCCGCACCAGTTGAAGATGGTGGGGGTAAAACAAGCAATAGCATACTGAAACTGAGACTTGGAAGCCTCATGAAGAGCATACGTGATAGATACACATGCCATGGTGAATAATATTTTTCTCAAAATGAGTTTACTAGTGATTGATGCAATCTTCACCTTACCTTCATTGGTTATCTTGACTCCAGGAAAATATCTATGGACTAGACTCCTGGTACTCTCACCTCCTTGGTGAGATCCAAAGAGTTGAATAACTTATCCTCGACTGGATAGTCCCATGATGAAATAGATGTCCATTTCCTCCAATTCTAGTTCTTGCCCTTTCATGATGAAGATCCCTTGATCTACATCCCAAAGGTTGATCATATTGGGTAGAAACTCCATCTATGCCCTCAATCCTATGGTCCAAAAGAATTTCAGTTGGCCACAATCCCTTAAAGCATTTATGCATGCCGGATCTTGAGATGCTTTGTGATCCTCTACCTCATGGCCTCTTTCTTTCCACTCTAGGACCATATTTCTCCTATAAACAACATTTAAACCCTTTTTATGCTTTTTCCATGGATTAAAACTAACTTTTTTTCTTTAATATGAGTTTTTAATCTCTAAAATTTGCTCTCGACGCCATCGCATCTGTATTTCAAGACAATGCAATGGCATCGTGTGAGACTTTGGGCTCTAACACGACCATCGCAGATTTGATGACCATACCCGTGATCGTCACCAACAACCTAATTTTTAAAAATACTCTTTTCTAGCTTAAAGTTCACCATTAAAATTGCGTAAAAAGGTAATGAAATACAAGAACAAAGAAGAGGCTCTTACCTGTCGCAGATGGATCGTGAAATGATATCCCAGATCTCTCGAAGTAGCCACTGCAAAATCAAGGAAATTAGGGCACCAAAACACTTTGAGAGCTTAGTTTAGTAAAATGGTAAAAAATGAAATTACTTGTTCTTATTTATAAGTTTTGAAAGTCATTTTGTCAAATATTTTATAATATTTTAATATTTTCTTGATATCAGTGATGGGTGTGTTGCTTCTGCAGTTACAGGTGCCTTCAATGTAAATAGTGATCATTATTGACCTATTCTAGGAGTTTTATTTTATCTCTTTTTCAGACTCCTGAAATAAATGAAAAAGGAACCCCCATGGAGTCATCTTTCAACTCTTTTCTAACTCTCGAAAATTGAAAAGATTGTCGAGTACTTGTCATTACAAAGTTGTTTAAGTAAATGAATCAATGTCACCTTAGTATACATTAACCCCTTTTTCGGGCTGAGATTGACTATTCACGAAAAAGGTACACCTTGGTTGACATGGTCAAGAGGTTCCCTCGGATATTGTTTTCTACCTTTTTAGGTTCGAGGGACAAATTACGAAAAGGGACATGATGGAGTTTTCCTTTTCGTTTCTTTTTCAAACTCTCTAAATATTAAAAAGATACTGAGTTATTCTTGCATTGAGCTTGTTAAAATTTTACAACAAAAGGCTCATCACCATGATGGGATTGAGTTTCTCCTTCCTAGGGCTCCTAAAACTTACTAGGATGGATTCATTAAAAGAATGAACTTACATATCAAGCATATGCTATACCCTTCAAGCTTGTGATTAAAAATAATTGGGGTACTCTGTTACAGAACACTTTGTCACTGTCCTTGTACTCCGCATTCCTTGATCCTGGATAAGCTCTACAGTGAACCCTACATGCTTTCCCTCCATGAAGAAGCCCCCTTGTGTCCCTCTTCATGAACAAAGCAATTCTCTTTTGCACCATTTCCCCAAAATATTTTGTTTTCTCTGTTTACAAGACTGGTGCTAATGGCCTTTGTCCTCCTCATGCCAATATGTGGGGATTAACACTGTCCCTAGCACTGCCTAGAGTGACTGAGCTTTGTTCTAATCGCATCGGTCCTCTTATAGAAATTTTTAAAATAAAGATTTGAAACTTCCAGGTATAGAAGCTTCATAATAGAAGTCTGGTAAATGCTTTAGCTGGATGGGGTGGAGGATGTCAGTTTGGGATCCTTTCCCCTATAATGAGGGAGATACCTCAAGAGATAAGACCTTCTCCCATGAGAAGAGAATGCATCTCCCATCCATTCATGCTATATAAACCTCCATTTTTCCCAAGCAGAAGCTAGTGTTAGTGTTTAGTGTTGAAGTGTTAATGTTAGTGTGCTAGTGCTAATTAGGTTTGGAGTAAACAACAAGCTATTAATAGTTGTAGCTCTCTAGTTGAGTGAGGGAGAAGTGTGAATTTGGTTTAATGTGAAGCCTAAAGGAAGAGCTTTAAAACTACTATTGTTGAGGCCATCATGGAATTCTAGCAGAAGTGTGTGGGAACCTGGTTTTGTCGGAGGAGAACGACAACGTCAAGATAATGGTTGTAATCTCTTCTTGATTAAATATATATGCAACTATTGATTGATTTCCTACATGATGTGTCATCTTACATGTTTATGGATTAATGTTTCTTGACTTGTTAAGTAGGTTGAATTACAATTTCTCTATTATCATGGTTGTTGTTTGTTATTGTTTACTTGTTTCAGGTGTTTGAAGAAGGAAGCGAGAGATAATTGGAGTGAGAAAGCAAGGACATCATCAAACCGAATAAGAATACTAAGAGGTAGGCCCTCTTAATTGGTTCTAACCTAAGGAAATCTTAAATAGAATGTATTAATTGTGGCTAGACCCATTATCGAGCTAGAGGAATTGTTTGTGTCCGCACTCATAATTTTACTTCACCACAAATTGGCAACCATATTGGGAAGCCAATCCTTTTGTTTGTCTTGTTTGAGATTTCATGATTTCGTGTGAACTTTTCTAGTTCCACTTTTCCCCTTGGGTTCTATTTTTTTTCTTCTGCTTACTGGTCTGAGTTTGAAATTCATAGTAGCAGATCTGGTCCTTGTTTTAAAAAAAAATATTTTTTTCTTGGCTCCCTTGCTCAGGGCATTTAATCCACTGACAGTTGCACCGATCAGTGCGATATGCTAAGAAACAGTCGCACCGACCTACCTCTGGCGCTTGTTGTCAGTAAGGTAGTTAATCTAATGCCTATAAGTGAAGATTAGGGTTTGTCCCCAATCTTGGCCAGTGTGTTTTGCTCTCATGATTTCAACCCCATAAGCCTTTTAGACTATTTTCTCCCTAACTAGAAAGATTCTTTTCATTCGGTTTTGTTTGCTTGTTGGTTTGGCAGCTTCCTACTTGATTTCTTGGGTCTTTGGATGGTTAGTGACACTAGGGCATCTAGATTGTCATACATTTAGATGATTGTGAACTCAGTGAGTCAAGTTTTTGGTGTACTTACTCCTTCAATTTCGTTTGTGGACCTTTTACGACTTTGACCTCCATTACATAAGTTTGAGAAGTTTTTGTTTGCTTGTCTAAACGTTTCTTTTTTGGCATGGATTACATTGCTTGTCTTGTTCTTGGTAAAGTCAGTGCTTCATTAGTCTGAATGAGTATCTCTTTTCGTGTTTTCATTTGCTTCAAGAGCTAATTGTCTTGAAAATGTTTTCATTGAAGTGTTGTATGCGAAAAATTCATTTCGTTGTTCCATGAAAAAGTATGAAATTCTAGTTTGTTGCATCAATATGCTACCATAGTTAGCATCATTAAATACTAGGATTGCATTGGCATTTGAAAAGGAAAAGAACTCTTTTTCTTTTGAAAGGACTATTAGAAATTTACTTGTCAGGAAATTAGGAATTGGAATGCATTTTTCATTAGTTTATTTTTTCAAAAAGTGAAGTAGTGAAAGATCATTTTGCTTTTAGTTGCTTGGTTGTTTGCATTTGATTATGTTCTCTACCCTCTCTACTGTAGAAAATTCATCGAATTGAAAAGCTCTTATATCATTTAGTTGCATTTAAGGTTTTTCGAGTCACACCGCTAAGGCCTAAAAACTGAGACGTAACTCAAGATAAACTTTAAAATTAACTCAATTAACCTAAGGCACATTTGAAATCTAACGATCATATCTAGAAGTTCTAGGCTAGAGACGTGTTCCGACATGTTTAAACCTAGTAGTTGTCATTAGCTTCGGCATTAGACAACGCTAGTATGGATTTGTGCTCCTCATACCATTGTGCATATAAAGGGAGACCCCACTAGTTTTGTGATCCTTTATCTGTTGGAAATCGAGTCTGCCACCTTGCAAATGTGATACACCAAACACAGCATTTGGGGAGATTGCCTACCCATACTTCTCAGTTCGCCGGGAGGTATTATGCAGTTCATGGTTACCTGGTAATCCTTTGTGCCTAGAGTACCCTGAGTAGTCATTTTTAATCTTTAATGACTCTTTAAATTTGAAAAGATCATTGAGCACTTGTCCTTTTGATCTCATTAATTCTGAAAGTGACTAGAGTCACCTCTCGCTCTTTTCTCAACTCTTAAAATATGAAAAGGAAAAGTTTTGTTTCAGTGTCTAAAAATTAACTACCCACAAAATATTCTTGGTTAAAGTTATCTTCCTTAGTAATTCTTTAAGTTCGATTCCAATGGAAAAATTTCCAGAGTCTACCTGTTAATGATTCCCCTCGGATGGGAATCCTAGTCCTTTTCCTTCTTTTGGAAACATTGGTGCTCCTTATTGGCAATGTTGTCCCTCCCTGGGTTAACCATTGGTTTATCTGTCTATTTTTTACCTCGGTGATCCCGAGTGTCCCAACTCTTGTCTCGCCATCTCCTTCATTTGAATCACATCATGTTGATTCTAAAGTTGACCTCTCACCTTCTTCCCCTATTTCTTCATGCTCCTCTTCCACTTCGCTTGGTGAAAGTTTGAAATATAGTAACCAGGAGGCTAAGAAGAAGAAGAATACGAAGAAGAAGAAGTTAGATAAGTGAGAGGCCATCCATGTAGCTATTACTACAAATAAACCTCTCGTAGACAAACCTTCCAATCCTCCATGGAAGGTTAGATTCCTTTGCAAGTTGTGTAAGGGTGACCATCTCCTTTGAGACTGTCGTAGCATTCCCAAAGTCTTAGAGGTATGGTCTCAAGACCTGAATCGACCATCCCCATCGACCTCTGGAGATCACGTCGATGCTTAACCCTCCGTTAGTGATGGTAAGAAGAAAGGGAAGATTAGATTCCCCTATAGGTTATGTGAAGGAGAGAATCTTCTTCACCTTTTTCCTCTTATGGATAAAGCTTCCAAAATATTGGAAATCCTTGCAACTCCTCAACCCCAACTTCCTGTTGGTTATCAGAGGCTTTCTTCTGACCCTCTCTCATTCGGTCAAGATATTGACTTGCATTCATCTCTTTCCCATCCTATTCTTCCTAAGAAAGACTCTCTTGTTTCTATTCTTGACCAACCATTGGCCAAAAATAGTGTCGACTTGGCTCCGGTTCAGTTGTTCACTCTATTCCCAAAGAGAGTAGTGATCATACTGCTCATGTTCTTCTTATCTCTTCATATTCTCATGAATCAAAGAGTGACCCTCCCATCCCAGTTGTTCAGGAGAGTCCTTCTCCTATTCCTGTGTAGTGTGGGGGCAATCATGTGATGCCCCCACCAAGTAGTTTTGTCGTCTCTTTTGATTGGAGTCACTTGACTGCTTTCCGCCTCCCATCTTATGTGCCTTTCCAGATCACAATACAAGCCTATAATATGGTAGTACATGGCACTATATTAGATGAAGGCGCATCTATTAGCATCATGTATTCTACTACTTGGAAAGCTTTGGGCTCCCCATAGCTTGTGCCTAGCACTCAAAATCTGTTGGCTTTCAACAAAGGAGCCAGTCAACCCTTTGGGAGTCCTTTTGAAATTCCCTATTACTTTTTGAGGAAAGATTGTCTATATAGACATGATGGTAGTCCAAGGTTCCTTAGATTTCAATCTTCTCCTTGGACATGACTATGTTTATGTCATGGGAGCTCTTGTTTCTTCACTTTTCTGTGTGGTTTGTTTTCCTCACGAAGGGAGAATTGTGACTATTGATCAACTGTCATTCATTGGTCACCAGGCGCCTCCTTTTCAACCATCATCCCCTATCTTCTCTTGTGTGCAAGTAGTACCTTCCCCACTATAGGTCAATTATGTGGTTATCCATTCCATATCCACATCTTTTGATGATCACATAGATGGTATAGTACATTATGTACTTGGAGCATTGGAACCCGATCTGTCTTTGGTACCAAATGACATGTATTCCTCCTAGAGCATGGTTCTTTTGTCTAGTGAAGACCTCTTGTGAGACATGTTCCCTTATGGGTCATGAACAAAGATCTTGAGGATAGTTCCTGGTCTTGTGTTAACCTCGTTAAAAAATGAAACAAGGAGCTGGAGCATGATTCCTTGTCTTGTGTCAAGATCCTTAAAAAATGAAACAAGGAGTCCCAAAGATAGTTCTTTTACTGTGTCAACCTCGATAAAAAATGAAGCAAGTCCCTTTTCCAAATTGAGCCTATGATTAAAATCTCATAAAATCCCAGTCATGTCTTTCCAATATCTTGAAAGTGAACCTTCATTCCATCCACCTAGTTGACTAAAATGAAGCTTGGCGGGCATGTACCTCGTTTGAGTCATTATGTTGGGGGCATGAAAACTTATAAGAAGCATAGTTTTTCATTTCAAGCTTGTGTAAACATGAAACCGAATCCAAGCAGAGTTCTCCATGGTTCAAGCTTGTGTAAAGATGAACCTATGCCCAATTTACATCTTGTGATTTCCGTTTTTATCAGCTAATTTCTACTATATGAGCCTTGTTTGTTTCATTCCATCGCCACCATCTCTTTGGATGATCATATGCTTTCACTTGGTTGTTTTTCCTTTCCTGAGGAATCGAAACAATGAGTGGTTTTATTAGCCAACCTCTTGACAATTACATGTTTTGAGTTGTTCCTCCATTGTTGAAACCAGTTGCTACCCTTTATACCACTCATTCCTCCAGGACGAGTCACCTTTAAGCTCTTTTCTGACTCGTAAAAGATGAAAAGATTGCCGAGTATTTTTCCCTTTTGTCTCGTAAAAGAGAATAAAATAGGGGTTCCACTTTCAAGCTCTTTTTTGACCCTTTAAACATGAAAAGATTGTCGGGCTCTTGTCGCTTTGAACTTGTTAAAGGCTGCAAACTGTCGTTCACCCAGTATCATTTTCTACCTTTTCGGGCTCGAGAGACACAAATGTCCGAAAAGGGACCATGTGAAGTTTTCTTTTTTGTGTCTTTTTTAAACTCTCTAAACATGAAAAATTCACTAAGTTACACCTTTTTCAAACTCATTAAAATATTAAATGACATTGGATTCATCACCATGATGAACATGAGCTTCTCTTTCCTAGGGCTTGTTAAACTTACTAGGTCGGATTCATCTGAAGGGTGAACTTACAGTGCAAGCATATGTTATCCCCTTGAGGCTTATGATTAAAAAATAATTGGGTTACTTGCCACAAATGGTGGGGGAAAATTTGGAAATCTAATCAGTTGTGTCGGCAGCTCACTCTTGAACATGACATTTTCTGCTTTGTTTCGGGTTGGGATATCCTCCTTTGTATCACTGACCTTCTTGGGTTGGGTCATTCATTTTTTCCTTCCATTTGATCTCTGCTACATCATCATGACCACTAATCCTATGGATCCAATAGCTACCAAACTTCCAATTGTGTCTCTGATATGTTCAAGAGTTGTCCTTTCACAGTTACACTTACCTCTAATTCTTTGTATCATACAAAATCATTTTGCATCCCTTTGTCTCACGTCGATGATATGGGATACATTATAGCCCTCCTTTGACATGGTCGCTTCGTGTCGACTTCAACTCATTATTTGGGAAGTTGGCCAAGAGACTCCCTTCCAGTACCTTAGAGATTGCATGCCCTAATGGCAAGTTCTTCACACTTGATGACAAGATCACATCATTGGATTTCGCTAGAGTGATTTCACGAGTGTTCAACTTCAATTCCTCTATTCACATTCTGTGGATTGTGCTGATAGTACCTTAAGGACCATTTTAATTATTGGTGGTTTCTCTTGCTCCTGTTAAACATTTACATCATTGACTAGTAATCAAGTGACTTTCTCACATGTTCGGCGTCAACACATCTATTCACATGTTAGGATTTGTACTTTGATTGGGTCATGTTGGAGCGCAAGACCCTGTGCTCAGATTATCGAAGTCCAGGTTGTGAAGCAGTGTGACATGATTATGTTGATATGCATGTCTCTTTCAGATGGATGGCTGTGACCATACCATGATTTATCATATGTGATCCTTCTCATTATTGGATGCCTGCAACCATACCTTGGTTTCATTATGATCCTCTTTAATGGATGATTGGGACCATGCCTGGATCAATTCACATGATATCTAGATGGTTGTGTCTGTACGATGATTTATGTATCATTTGACATAGTTTTCCGTTATGTATATGTATCTGTACTTGCTTGTAGGTTTTCCGACGACAGACCATAGTTCCCCACACTGATTCATAAAGCATTTCATCCCTCACTCTATTTCGGCCTTCGCACTTTAGGGGGCATCTGTTACATAGCATTTTGTCACTGTCCCTGTACTCCTCGTTCCTTGATCCTAGAAAACCTCTATAGTGAACCCTACATGAAGAAACCCCCATTGTATCCCTCTTCATGAATAGAGCAATTTCCTTTTGCACCATTTCCCCAAAATCTTCTATTTTTTCCCAGTTTACAAAACAGACGCTAATGGCCTTTGTCCTCCTTGTACCGGTATGTATGGATTAACACTATCCCTAGCACTGACCGGAGTGATTGAGCTTTGTTCCAGTCATTCCAGTCCTCTTATGGAAAGTTTTTAAATAAAGATCTGAAGCTTCCATCTCTAGAAGCTTCGTAACGGAAGTCTGGTACATGGTTTGACCGGATGCAGTCAACGATGTCAGTTTAGGCTCCTTTCCCCTATAATGAGGGAACGACCTCAAGAGATAATATCTTCTCCCATGAGAAGAGGATCCATCTCCATCCATTCATGCTATATAAACCTCCATTTTTCCCAAGTAGAAGCTAGTGTTAGTGTCTAGTGTTGAAGTGTTAATGTTGGTGTGCTAGTGCTAATTAAGTTTGGAGTAAACAACAAGTTATTCATAGTTGTAGCTCTCTAGTTGTGTGAGGGAGAAGTGTGAATTTGGTTTAGTGTGAAGCCTAAAGGCAAGAGCCTTAAAACTACTATTGTTGAGGCCATCATGGACTACTATTAGAAGTGTGTGGGAACCTGGTTTTGTCAGAGGAGAACGACAACGTCAAGACATTGGTTGTAATCTCTTCTTGATTCAATACATATGCAACTATTGATTGTTTTCCTACATGATGTGACATCTTACATGTTCATGGCTTAATGTTTCTTGACTTATTAAGTAGATTGAATTACATGTCTTTTATCACGGTTGTTATTTGTTGTTGTTTACTTGTTTTAGGTGTTTGAAGAAGTGACAGATAGCTGGATCGAGCAAGAAAGGACATCATCAAATGGGATAAGAATACTAAGAGGTAGGCCCTCTTAGTTGGTTCTAACCTAAGTAAATCTGCCATAGAATGTATCAGTTGTTGCTAGACCCATTATCAGGCTAAAGGAATTGTTTGTGTCTGCACTCATAATTTTACTTCACCACAAATTTTAGACACCTTGGTTGACATGGTCAAGAGGTTCCCTCGAATATTGTTTTCTACCTTTTTGGGTTCGAGGGACAAATTACAAAAAGGGACATGATGGATTTTTATTTTTCGTTTCTTTTTCAAACTCTCTAAATATGAAAAAGAAATCGAGTTATTCTTACGTCGGGCTCGTTAAAAGTTTACGATGAAAGGCTCGTCACCATGATGGGACCAAGCTTCTTCTTCCTAGGGCTTGTAAAACTTACTAGGATGGATTCATTAAAAGAATGAACTTACATAACAAGCATATGCTATCCCCTTAAATCTTGTGATTAAAAATAATTGGGGTACTCACTAGAAATAGCGGGGGAAAATGAAGATGAGACATCCTTTGTATAGGCAGTATGTCACTCTTGAACATGACACTCTTCTTCTCTCATGTCAGGTTTGAGATATCCTAACTTCGTCAGTTGTCCTCCCAGGTTTGAGTGATCCATCTTGCCTCTTGTTACACTGAATTTTGTCACCTTGACTATCTGCAGTTATATGGCCCCATCAATAGCCATATTGTCCTCTTTGTCAAGCCCCATACCTCTGCTCTCCATGTAAAAACTTCAAAAGAGAGAAAGTCACTTAAAAACATGTTTATCTCTGGGTACGCAGGTTCTCTCTACCTTGCCTGCGTGTACGCACTCCAAATACACTGTACCTACGTATTTGTACGCTCTGTAAGCTAAAGGTTGGGTGCGTACCCCTGTAAAGGTCAAAAGGCGCGAGTTTCATCTTTAAAAAGTTACTTGTGGTCACTTCTAGAGCCTTCTAGAAGAGTGTTTGACGTGTATTGAGCGCCTCCCGATGGTTCATGCATCCCTATGATAGAGGAGCTTATCCCATCAAGAGAGGAGCTACCCCATCCAAAAGAGGGAGTATCCCATTGATGATGGAACTGAATAACCTCCTCTAGAATACTATAAATACAGGCATTGGGCCAAAGGAGGGGAGGTTGAAAGCTGAACATTCTAAAGGGTAAATGCTGCTGGATTAGGACTTCCATTGTTGACTTGTGAGGAGAGATCACTATCCTTCCTTGTTGCCATATTGGGAGTGGGTGAGCTTGTCAAAGTAGAGGAAATCTCTTGCTGGACTCTGGGAGGAGCTTGCACAACACCAAGGCTCAGGTTGTAATGGTTCCTTTGATTATTTAATACAAATAAGTCCATTCTTCTCAATGATTTGTTAATGAATTATTTCATGTATTCCTTGGTAAATATGATAGATATGCTTTATTTTATGATGAATATTCAGATGCTATGTAATCGTTTGCTTTGTCAGTGTATGCAGGTCTGAAAGTGAAGGAGGAGCTCATCTGGATCAGCAAGGCTGGACTGCTACAACAAGCGTGGGACCTAAGGTAAGATCGAAAACATTTGAATTCTCGTAGAATGATTTGTATCTAGAGAAGGATAGCTCTTGTTTGGTTTGTTTGTCACTAGAGAGCCTTAGACTCCTAGGGAGGTTAGATTTGTCCACAAATATAACTCTTTCCGCATGACAAATCGGCGACTCCACTGGGGACTCCATTAATGGTTTTGATTTTTCCTTTGATTGTTACTTTGATCTGAAAAGAGTCTTGTTTCTTTTGCTTTTTGATCGCTTGACTGTGTTTTTTGGGTGGCTTAGCTTAGGGTCAGTTTAGAACTTAGTTTTTCTTTGTTTTACTTAAGTACGCACCCTCTGAGTCGGACACAGTGCGTACTTGTGCGCACTGTATCTGTGTACACAGAGCGTGCACGCACCTGGTTAAACAGGTTTCCTGCGTACCCTGGTAAAATTTAGAAAATTCCCCTTTTTTATCAGTTTCTCCCTTTTGAATTTGTTTTTCTTAGATTTTTCTGCCCAGATTCACTGTTGACTATCAAAAATCTTCACCTATACTTTTTCCTTTAGTGTCGAAAGTTTTAGTGGAATTCCTTGAAATTTTAGCCTTAGGGTTTGGTTTTTATTTTGGTCCTGTAGTGACTTTGGGTTTAGAAGTCGCAAAGCCTTAGATATCTCTGGTTTTGTTGATCTTCTTAGGAGTCGGATCAGTTGCGAAATCTTCCCTCGTGAGCAACCACCTTTGTGTTGTCTCTTTTGCAAAATTTCAATAAGCTTGTTCATTTAAAGTTGCGAATTTCATTTTATAAAAGAACAAAAAGAGATTGAGTTTTTGTTTTGATTAGTTCATGATTCTGCATAACTAGTCCTTGGATTGATCATTGCCAAGTAAAACATCCCAAGAATCATCCTAGTAAGCTTTCGCTTCTTAGATTAGAATCCTAGTTGAAAAGTTAGATACATTTCCTTTGTTTCGCTTTTGAGTGATTTTTTATAGATTTGCTTAGATCTTGAAATTGCTTTGATTAGATTAGTTTTACATGCTTTTTGTTAAATAGGAAAATATCAACGATCTCCTTTGCGATATTTGCTTTAGAGTAATATTTGATATCTTTGAAAGAGAAAAGAATTTTTTCATTAAAGTAGAGAGCGGTCTTGTTTTGTGTGTTTCGAAAGAGAAAAGAAAATTGTTTCTTTGATTGTCTTTTGAGAAAGTTGTGTTTATTAAAAAGATTGCATTCTCTCAACTCTCTTAATTAGAACATTCATCAAAAAGAAAAGTTATCGAATCATCTTAGGTGCATTTTTTAGAAAATTGGAGTCGAGTCTACATATCATCAAGTTTCATCTCCATCACCTTTGTCCTAAAGAAAAACCATTAAAATCAACGCTTAAATTAAAATCAACATAGAAATTTTTATTTTCTAGGGCTCTGAAGCACCAACATAGATTAGGCTAGTGTCTTGGAGTAGGTGAGTAATTAACTCTCCAAGACTATTAAAACAAACAGTTAGTTTATCTTGTGATAGAATAAATCCAGCTGTTACATTTGTATTCTGGGAAAGCTCCTCTAAAAGGAGAAGCACGAGCTC
>APFE031549533.1:172878-199193 GCA_000404065.3 Pinus taeda
AACAAATCCCTTTTGCTCTTTTTTCTTCCAATTGTTGTGGTGTCAACCTTATAGGTTGTGGAAGACTAGGGGAAACAACACTTCCATCTTTATAGTTGTGAGTGGTATGCTTCCTGGTTGCCTAATTTTGCTTTCCATTTTTCTTGCTAACCTGAATGCCTTCTCTAATGAATCAGGTTCCCAAAGGCGAACATCATGTTGGATATTATCCGTTAAAGTCCCTATGAACACATCAATCCTATGCTCCTTTGGAATATTTTTTACCCTTATGTTCAATTTTTGGAACTCCTTAATGTGCTCCATTATTGAACCCTTTTGTTTGAGACTTATTAATTGGCTAAAAAAAATGTTGCTTTTTGTATCCTCGTAATGTGCTATCAATTCTTCTGTAAAAATTTCCCAAGTGATAATTTGTTTATGAGAGCAAAGCCATTGATACCATACAAACTAATTTGGTTCCAAATATAAAGTTTCAATACTTACCTTTTGTGTGTTTTGCACATTATTGAGATCGAAAAATTGCTCCATCTGTAATATCGATGTTGTGAGATCCTTGCCATCAAACTTCCTCATATCTATTTTTGGAATATGGTGGGTCCTCAATCCCACATTAGAGTCTATGAAATCGTGATTAACATTTCTTTTTTTTGCATCATGAGTTTCCTTTACTACCTTTTCACCATTAGTAAGTATTTCTTGTAGAAAATTTGTCAAATCTGTCTTCAAATCTGCCATGTGTCTCTTCAAATATGTCTCCAAATCTATCTTCAAATTGTCCATCTTAGCTTCCATGCCCTTTATCTTAGATTCCACGCCATTTATCTTAGCTTCTGTTAGCTTTTGTGAGAGTGACATTTGTTGCACTTGTTCTTTGTAAATTTTTGATATATCATGTAGCATTTCTTCCTCTTCTTCATGATTCATGCTAGAGCTTTTAGGTTCCTTACTAGGTGTTTGCATTTTTCTTTTCCTCGGGGCATCAGTTACCGATAATAATGCTCTACTATGCCCTTTGAATTCCTTCAAAATAAATTTTCAAACCAATCTTAAGAAAAAATTTAAAAGAATCTGCACACCTTTTTTCACTTTATAGGAGCTCGATATTGCCTCTAACGTATCTTTATACTTTCAGATCATGAAATTTTAAAATTGTGATATGAAATAGCCCTCTGTGTCCTCTTTCCACTGCCACCAGTCTGATCCAAATTCGATTCTCCAAGGAAGAGTTATGCGAAATCTCCCACTGTGACCTGATTATAGACTAATTCAGTAAAGCAAACTTGTATGACGTGCCACGAGTCATTATTACGACCTTTGGCTCTGAAAAATATATACAAGAAACTAAAATCCATCCTCTTTCTGTAACCTCTTACGAAATTTCAATCTGATGCTCAGAGAGAAATTTATGATGATTTTCCCCAGGTCACCTGTTTGGAATTTAATTTAGGAATTTGCAAAAAGACCAACTTCCTTAGATCATATCTCTGCAAATATAGCACGAAAAGCTCTGAAATTCAGACCCAAGGTTCAACGCAATTTCATCTCAAATGAGTTTTTATTTTAGCTTTTGAAACGTCTCAAAAAAAAAAGTTATAGTGAAAATGCCACGATGACCTATTTGGAGCAGCGAAACCCTAGAATCCAAACCTCTGATACCAAATGTTATGAAACCAGCTCAAGAAAAGATAGAAAAGATAGATCAACACCTTAGAATTCAGCCTCTTTGAGGGGGAAACCTCCTTTACATTACATAAATGAACAATTCTTGGATGATACAAATGAAAATACCTCCTTTCTATAAATAGGAGTTTAAGGGGTCATAATATAATCAGAGCTAACATGACAATAATAATGTAAGGGCACAATAATAACAATAGTGGGCTTCTATGGGACACAATAGTAAGAATGTGGGTAGTACATGGGTACATCAATATAATAAAGGGGTTGTACTAATAACAGTAAGGGGTTACACTAATAGTATAGGGGCCTAACATAGGACACTACGCACATGAGTGTATGAGCTAGACACGCTCGTCATTCCTGTATTGTACTCAATTTGAACACGCAATAGAAGAATGACCTATATTGATAGCTAAGATGTAGGAGAATAAGGCACAACCTCAAAAACCTACCTAGAACTCACAAATGATGAGGGTCGAGTCCTGCAAAGAGGATCCCAATGTGAATATTGTGTTGCAAAGTGGGATGATGACTGGTGATGATAAAGGGAAACAACCTGATGAAAGTGGATGGGTCTGTAGGGCTTCAAAAAAGGAGGTTGGATTTGATCTAGAGTGTGCAAAGGAAACATTCATGGAAGCAAAGAAAAGCTTCACTGAGGCCTCTTCCTCAGGAAGTCAGGACAAGCTATCTGAAGAAGTGGACCCCTCCATGCTTACCACTTTATTGGAGACTTATATGAAGTTGTTTCATGATAGAAAGGCCATGAAAAGGCTATAAGAACTAATAAATAAGTTTGATGGTAAGGAAGGTTCTCTTGAAGGACACTACGCAGTCAGAAAAATAGGAAAACACATGATGAGAACAGGGCGTGAGACGTCGCTCACTACGCAAATAGGAGACTATGAAATGGACCATGTTATTTTGGATCTGGGGTTAGATGCAAATATTGTTCCTAAATAGAGATGGGAAAGAATGGGGAGACCCATGCTACAGTGGTCTTTGATTCAATTGAGGATGGAGAACCAACAAAAGACTATCCCTATGGGGTGATTGCATGGAGTGACCATAGATATAGAAGGTGCGAGCACGCTAGCCAATTTTGAAGTGATAGAGATTTTTGATGACAAAAATCCATACCCCGCACTCCTAGGAATTGATTGGGATATTGACATGAATGGGGTAATCAATTTGAAGAACCGGACAATGTCATTTGAAAGAAAATTGCTTCGCATTGTAATACCGACCCTGCAGAAGGACCGCACTATACTGAAGCGGTCCACAATTATGAAGAAAACAATGATGATTTGGACCACATATATAAAATAATAGCACGACATTAGGATTGGGTTAATTTGACAACCGATAGACAAATTTCATGGGACTAGGAAAGTTCTTGTACATCAGACTCGGATGAGGAATTGGAGCATTGGCAGAATATGTTGCACAAAGTATCTACACTATGCTACAATATGATGACTAAGTCACTATGTTGTGTATCATCGAAGGTAAGAAATTTACCTTATTATGATGGTCTAATTGATGTAGATAAGTTTTTGGATGCATTTGAAAGAGAAGTCCCTAAGAAACATCACTTCCAAGCACTAGATTTTACGTTGTGCACTACACCCACACGGTGGTGGGGTATGCATAAGGATAGTTTTGAAAAATGGCATGAGTACCAAAGAATGATGAGATTATGGTTTGGTCACCTAAAAGTTTGGCTAACTGAGAAATATGATGGGATAAACGATCCACGTGATCATTTAGGAAAGTGGACTAAGGTTTATCAAACAAAGCCACAACCAGAATGGGTACATTTATTCTGTCAGACTCTAGATATAATCCCTATGAAGTGGTATTTAGGGATGAAGCTCCGCCATGACACCACATAATGGGAAATCTTAAGAGAAGGATTTGTGCAGACCTTCATCTTTGAAGATGGGTTTGAAAGCATTGATGAGGCACTATAGGAGGTTAAGGCAATGATCTTTTGAATACCACAAGATCCTTTGGAATTGATTCAACCAGATTGAAGCAACCAGCTGTGCCATCCACTGGAATGCTATAATGTGACTATAGAAGGAGACGATGAGGATCAAAGGGATATTAACATTCCAGAAACAGAAGGCCACCGCAAGGTAGAGGGACCACATATAGAGAATCCAGACATCACCATGCCATTTAAAACTAGGGAAGTAAATATTGGCACAGAGGTGGAGCCGAAGTTTGAAAAGATTGGGGATTACTGAGATGATGCTATACTAGATAAAGTCATTGAGTTGCTCTGCGAATATCAAGATTTGTTCCCTACAAAATTTTCAGACTTGAAAGGCATCATAGGCGATTCATGAGTGATGAAAATAACTCTGAGACCAGACGCGAAGCCTGTGAAGTAGAGACCATGTCGCCTTAATTCCAAATACAGGAAAGGATCTGCTTAGAGTTGGATAATATGCTTGAGGCATGCATTATTGAACCTATGGAGGAATATGATTAGGTGAACCCAATGGTATTATAAGAAAAGAAGCAGAAAGGAGAAATAAGGATTTGCGTAGACCTTAGGAAGCTTAATGATGCTTGCATTCATGATCCTTTTCCAACACCATTCACAGACGAAGTATTGGATAATGTTGGAGGGCAGGAGGCCTACTCATTCGTTGATGGGTTCTCTGGATAACACCAGATTAAGATCGCACCAGAGGATAGGAGTAAGACCACCTTCACGACAGAGTGGAGATGTTTCTAGTATACATTTATGCCTTTTGGACTTAAGAATGCGCCGACAATCTTCTCGCGCGTATTCATCACGAAATTAAAAGAATTTATTCACAAGTTCTTGGAGGTATATTTTTATGATTGGACAGTGTTTGGGCTAGTAAAGCGCCATGTAGCCAGTTTGTGCTTGATGTTGAATACATGCTGAAGGTATCAGATTGCACTAAACCTGAAGAAATGCTTGTTTTGCATCCCTTTCAGAATTTTGCTGGGTCATGTGGTGTGAGCAAGGACTAATGATGGACCCTTCTCACATTGTTGTCATAATTAATTTAGAGGCACCAAGAAGTGTCAAACAGCTACGTGCAATGTTGGGTCATACTAGATACTATCGGAAGTTCATCAAGAGCAATGCTCAATTTACCACTCCCATGGAAAAGTCGCTAAAGAAGGACAATACATTATGTTGGAATGAATAATGTTAGCATAGCCTGGATGTATTGAAGGAAAAAATGGTCACCTCGGCGATCTTGGTATTCCCGGATTGGAAGAAGGAATTCCACGTGCATGTTGATGCCTTGTATATTGTGCTAAGAGCAGTGCTAACATAGGGCAGTGAAGGGGAGATGGATCACCCTATAGCATTTGCAAGCAGGAAGCTATCAAAAATTGAAAACAATTACTCAACGACAGAGCGCGAAGGGTTGGCTATGGTGTGCGTGCTCCATAAATTCAGATATTACCTGCTAGGCAGACATTTCAAGATGTACACAGACAATTCTTCATTGAAGTATCTAGTCAATAAGCCTGTGTTGGTGGAGGAAATATGTAGATGGTTGTTTTTGTTTCAAGAATATGATTTTGAAGAAATTGTGAAGCCAGGAAGATTGAACGTGGGACCAGACCATCTGTTGCGCATTGAAATAGGAGAGGAGACTACCAATTTGGAGGAAGGGTTTCCTGATGTGCAACTCTTCATGGTGCATGTAGAGGATAATCACTTTGCATATATTATCCACTTCCTGACTATAGGAACGGATCCAGAGGGATATACCAGTCAACAAAAGAAATAATTGGTGGTGCACGTGGCAGACTTTTCAGTCATTACGGGCCATTTGTATAAGATGGGATCTGAAAAAATACTTCGACGTTATGTACCTGATTTTGAGCGAAATATTATCCTCACTAAGGCTCATGGAGGAGCTGTGGGATGGCATTATATAGGAAAATCAATACACAAAACATTTTACGTGCTAGATTGTGGTGGTTGCGGCTGCATAAAGACTCTAAAGCATATTGTAGGGCATGTGATGCATGTCAGAGAATAGGTAGTCGATCGTGTAGGGATGAGCTGCCTCTGAATCTGTAGGTGTCATTGCAGCCATTTGAGAAATGGTAAATCGACTTTGTAGGACCAATTCAACCCCCAGGAAAGAGGACGGGTGTGCGGTATATCATCACCATGACCGAATATTTGACCATATGGATGGAGGAACAACCTGTGAAAGAATCTAATCCGGATTTAAACAAGAATGCAACAAATTAAAGAGATAACCATAAACACAGAGATGCATCGGAAATAATACTTCATTTCATTAATGTAAAATACTGAAATATGCTTACAAATAGCAAATGGAAATAAACCAGCTAGGGCGATGGTAGCTTATCTCTGAGAAGTGATGTGGTGGCTACATGCCTCTGAACTGTGTTACAATGAGGCTTGAAGGCTTATTTATTGTTTTGAAACAATGGAAATCCCTAAACATCCAAAAACCTAAACCTAGAAGATGAAATGCCAAATTGTCCGCCCCATTTGGGTAAATTGGTACATCAACTTCCCAGGATCGTAACTTTTGCATACAATCTCCATTTGACGTGCACAATATCTCGTTAGAAAGATCTATCTGAGAACTACAACTTTGGGAAGAGCAGCATCCATCCAAGGGCCAATTTTGGTCCCATATTTCCAAAGAATTGTCGTTTAGTGCCTCAAAACGGCTCTCGAAGTTTTGGACCCAAAAAATTGCTAAAAATAGTAAACTATGCTACAATTAAGGATACTGAAAAGTTGAAAGAAAAAATGGTGGGGGTCCAAGTGGACTTGGTAAGTGGCCACCAATATCCACCTAGAACAGACTCTACAGGGGTAGTAGCAGTAAAATTTTTGTTTGAATATGTGTTGACTAGGTTTGGTTTCCTAAAGGTTTTGATGAGTGATTGTGGTACGCATTTTCTTAATGAAATGATCAACGTGCTAACAGAAGAGTTCCATGTTTACCATAAGAAGAGTACAACATATCATCCTTAGGCCAATGGAATGGTTGAGGCTTTTAATAATATATTGGAGAATGTGCTAACAAAGGTTTACAACGTGAAGCAGAATGATTGGGACTTGCGCGTACTAGCCGTGTTATGGGCTTACAAAAGTACTTGTAAAAATTTTACTGGTCAGACACCTTTTAGGTTGGTCTATGGCGTAGAAATTGTGATGCCTATAGAGTACATTGTGCCTAGTCTACACATAGTTGCCTTCATAGGAATGGCAGACAGCGAAGCCTTAGAAGAACAGCTCGCGCAACTAATGGAGCTTGAGGAAGATAGATTTTGGCTAGATTCCATCAGCATGATTAGAAGGAACGTGAAAAATCTTGGCACGATCGGAACATCAAAATGGAAACCTTCATGGTAAATGATTTGGTTTGATTATATGATAGTAAGTTTGATAAGTTTCCATGGAAGTTTCAGATGCACCCGCTAGGACCATATGTCATCAAAGAAATTATAGATGGTGGAACAGTTCAACTCGTGAAGTTGAATGGAGATCCATTTTTGGGAAGGGTAAATGGAAGCCAATTAAAGGCATACATGTGGCAGCTAGCCCAATGACTACATGATGGTATCACAGTCTTAGCACTCTAGGTAGTTACCAGGGAGCCTGGGACTATAAACTACACTGCCTAGATTGTAGAGCTATGTGATAGGGGGGCTACGTAAAAAAGGTTGATGTCACATTACTAGAAGAGGCGCAAAGGGAGCTGCACTACAGAGGGAGGTACCATGCATCAAATCTAGAAGATGATCGTTACAATTACTCTTCATGATTTGACTTCTATAAGACAGTTAAGAGGAGCGAGGGGGCAACATTTAAGGCAATTAAGGATGAAATCTTTGCAGATCTATCGCCAAATCAGCATTTACGGATAGATTTTGGGGGTAACGGTTGAATTTGAATTCAAATTCACCTATAAATTACGCTTTGCCGTACCACAAGAAACACTTTACATCCTTAGAGTTTTTATCGAGCTGGGTTATTGATTGCATATGAATTGCTTGTATTGGGAGGATTTAGTCGCAAGCCTTGCATTTTCCAAGATTTCATAGGCAAATCAGAAATCCATCCTAGAAAAGATGTTAGGAACAAGCCCTGCAAAAAATATGAGTCTTGGTGGCGATGTCACTTCTAAGGGAGAATTTCTGGAAGTTATGAGCATGGAGGCTCCAGTTGCTGCGCCCATGGTGTCGAGGTCACCTAGGTTGAAACCTGCACTAGCGCGGGAAGTTCCCAAGCCCGAAAAAGACAATCCAAAGAAGTTTATGCTAATGCGTGAGCCACCGAGGAAGAATGCTCCTACTCAGGCTTAGAAGAAGGAAAAAAAATAAGCGAAGGATAAGGGGTAAGTGGTCAATTTAGAGGCTAAAGAAGGTGTAGAAGACATAGATGCCGAGGGGAAGGAGCCTACTCCAAACTGTCAGATTATATCCCTCTACAAAAGGGAAAACTAAAGCTCCCTGTGGACCCAGATGTAGGAAAATTCATCCTAAACATGCCAGTATTAGTAGAGGCCATCACTTTTGAAGGTCCACGCTTGGCGCAGATTCCCCATTTAAAGGTTGAAGACTGGGATTTGGCAGACCATAAGAGGTTCCCCCACCTTGCAACATAAAATTATATGAAAAGGGTCTATTATAAGAATCAGGTGTCACTGCGTTGGAGCCTGTGGAATGGATTCGTGGAGTGAATTAGTCAGGGTTGCTAAACCTTCTATGGGTGCCCCACTACTACCAGTCCAACCTCAATCTCATTGTTATCCAGAAATCGCTGACCTTAGTGCATGAAAACTATTTGTGGTTGAGAGTGCCAATCCTAATCACTAATATGTTGATCCATCGGATCATGCTATTATTGCACTTAGGGTTGAATCTGGTCAAGGAGTTTGGCAGAAAGATGAGAGAGCGTGACCTCGCTGAGAAAATGAAGGAAAAATTCAAGCTAGTGAAAAAGTCACATGGGTATTCCATCACATATATCACCAGTCCCATGGTACAAGTTGCTACATAAATCCTAGCCGGGAAATTCATGAGAAAATGTCATGAAAATGAGGTTCTGGTGCCATTAATTTCATTGATTGCACAATGCACAAAGGGCGTGAAATCCAATTGGCCTTGCTACCTCTGTAGCAAGTTCCTCGCAAATTGTCGTGAGGTGTAGGATGAGAGAAAAACCTTCCACTACGCGTGGTTTTTTCTCTCCATGGTGCTTGTGGCTTGGGACCTATCGGAGGATAGTCAATTTCCTCGTGTGGACAAGGGATTTTTGGAGGATGCACTGTTTGCATCCCTCTTGGCAATAAAAGATGTCGTGCACGTCATAGAGACCAAAGTCTTTTGGGTGCTGATGGAGACGAGCATTCACATGACCATCAACCAGAAGCCATGCCTGTCACCAACTGTGTTCAAGAAGCTAGCAGAGTATGCAGAGTTTAAGGAAATTTCCAGTACATCTACATTAGGGCACAGAAGGATCTGCAACAAAAATGGTTTGATTTGTCTTACTTGGCCATGGACAATGCCATCTAGGAAATCATCAAGTGTTGGCTAGTAGATTTTCATACTCCATTCGATCTAGCCATGGTCACCATCAAATCTATAGAGAAGAAAAATAAGGAGGCAACAAAGAATAAGGGCTAGCAATTGGTTGAGAAGCGCCAAAAAGAGGCCGAGGAGAATGACTAGTTGGAAAAGGAGCACATAGTGAAGAAGCAGGCCGAACAAGGAGAGTGTGACTCTGAGTAGAGTGGTAAGTCCCCTTCACCCCAAACAAAGGAAGAGGAATAGTTAGAACAGGGCAGTGGTAGTGAGGAGGAGTGGAGCACTCCCTTCCAGGTGAAGCAGTACAAGCAACAAGAAAAGGAAGGGCCTCGGAATAGATCCAAAGCAACAAAGTTGTCACTGGATCCAATCACTCTAACATAAGGCAACCTTAATGAAATTGGAGATAAGGTGTGCAATACTACAGTGGAAATACTCTAGCAGTTCGAATAGAAGAAACAACAAGTACTAAGTACCATTTAGAAGGATGTGTGCAAGCTGTAGATTTAGACAAGTAGGATCCAGGTGGGTGCAGGGTAAGTAAGCACCACATAGATAAGCTTGGCACCCGGGACTATTCAGGCAACAGAAATGGTTAGATCATTGGATCTTTGAGCAGTTGTGTTACCAGAAAGATCCTTGAGAGTGGATGCAGTGAATGACAAAGTTGTCGTAAGTTCTTGGAATAACATCAGCTTCAACCTGGTTGCATTCCCCAATGAGTACCTTCACACATTGTAGTCAGGTGTGACATTGAAGCTAAGAGCACAGGAGAAGCGTGCGCTTAGCCTCATAAGCAAGTATCAGGTGAAAAATGAGCATATGCGCATCGAAAAGGCGGAGGCCTTGAAAGAAAAAGACACAATCTAGGGACAGAGTGCTCACTAAGCAAATGTGGTGGCAGAAGCATGCAGGACGGTGTCATAATTGCATATCCCTGAGGAGGCACCGCTGGAGGAAAAGATCATAAAGCTTATTGTGGGCATGCAGGATGCCAAGGCAGAGGTGGCCAGAGTTCAATTCTAGCTGAACATGACGATAACAGAATTGGAGCTAAAGTCACAACCGTCAACCCTGCCAGAGGTAAGGGAACAACACAAAGCCACTATCAAGGATGGAGTTTCTACGGTGGATGCCGCCATGGTGGATTGCACACATTGTTTGAGAAGGCTATGGAAGTAGTGATGAGCCTGTAGGAATATCCCACCCTACAGGTATTGAATATAGAAGTCCGCGAGCTACAACAGCAATATGATGAAGTAAGGGTGACGAAACGCACCCTTGCTACATCACAATTCCTCACCAAGCTGCAAGAGGCTAAGCAGTTGCTTACACAAGTGGAAGTAGCATAAGAAAGAGGTAGTCCTTAACGCTAGATTAGGGCCTTGGTTGGATGTGGCCTACATAGTCTCTGCAAATATTCAGGAAAAATTGGTGGACTTGTACAGTACACAGCAGACGATCAAGTAGGACAGTGCAGGACTAGCCACAGAGCAGCTGGTAGAACAAATCAAACAGGAAGCCACGCAGAGCGCGACTGAAGTAGCAGTTACACAAGTGGAGCTGGGGGATCTTCACACCATCTCAATGACTCGAGGGCGAGTCACGATCTTTGTGTTGGGGGCCTGTTAGGATGGGGTCCCTTGGGTCAATTTTGGGGCAAAAGCCCAAAGTTTTATGTAAAGGAATCTAAAGTCTCTGCAAAATTGTGGTCGCAAAGCGCATAGATACTTAAAGAGTCAAAAAGGGTCTTACCCTCTTTTATGTAAGTTAAGTCAACTTTTTGAATAACTACTCATGGTTCACAGACCATGGGATTGTATAAATAGGTGTGCCTTAGAGAGTCTAAGGCAAGGACATAGAGGATGAATACGAATGTAATGGGTCAATAGAAGGAAGATTGTAGGATTCTTGGAGGTGAAAAAGGCTCTTCAGCTATGTGCACAAAGGCCTAGAGTAGAGTCCGCAACTAATTGTGTGGACCCCTCCAGCTGAGTGTGCAGGGAAGTCTTGAGTCAGTAAGCCAAATTGAATATTTATAAAGAAGATTATTACATAAATTCATGCATTTTACCTATTTACTTTTTTTATGTATGAATGTGCTTTATGTTGTGATGAATGATGGGTTTATAAAATAATGATGTATTAATACATGACTTTACTTGATCTATATTATGAACGTAATTGATGTTAAGGGTTTATGCGAAGATTATATCATTGTATGTTAGATTTTTCAATGTTTAAACAAATCTGAGTAAATATTGGGCTAAGAGTAATCTTTGATGTACATAAGTGGTTGATTTACCTATTTAGGGTCCACAAAAGCCAGTTGTAGATCTTCGTGGAGGTCTAGAGGCTGATTAAAGGAAGTTACATCGATAAGCCATAAATCTTATTGATCTGCGTGAAGGCAGATCTAGGGCACAAAAATACATCACGTTGATCTCTAGGTGCAGAAACTTGGTTCCAGCATCCCCCCATACTGCTTCAGGTGAGACTTCAGTCCACGCTCTGCAGATTGATGCCGAAAGGGCCAATACTGTAAGGATTTGTTTGGCATAACTAATTCTAAACCTGGATCAGGACCCACTAAGCCCGCAGTAGCATGGATAAGAAAAAAACATTAGTTTCTCTATCTACCATAAATGTTGAATACATAATAGTTTCACTCTATTGCACACAAGTGTTGTAGATGAAAGAAATAATATAGGATGTGCAAGTAAATTTTAATGAACCTATATCTATCCAATGCAACAATACAAGTTCAATAAGCATTTAACAAAATCTTGTGCTCCATTCAAAGACTAAGCATATACCTATAAAGTACCACTTTTTCAGAGAACAAGTTTCTCATCAAACAATGAAGTTGGAGTACATACCCACAAAAGAAAAAACATCATATATATTTAAAATCCCCTTATTAGAGAAGTGTTTGAATATCTGAGAAACAAGTTAGGGATAATTTCTGCAAACTCTCTTCACTAATGTGACTTCAAAAGGAGAACCTAAAATACTATGGAGTATATGAAATTGACCACAATATAAGGGAGAGATTATAGGACAATGAAAGAGCAATGAAGAGGAACAAGAGGCTTATGATTATGTTAAGAATTTGAAGCAGTTAAGAATTAGAAAGAACAAAAGCATCATCAAATTGTGAGATCAAGCCACTTTCTTCAGGAACTAACAACATCAATCATGTTCACCATTCAAAATAACATTATTCAATGAAATTATTTATGTACACATGTATATATTCAATACATAAACATGTAAATAAATATTTTCAACCATACATAGTGATATGTTATTGAATGTTAGTTTTGTTATGCTAATTTCAATTATATATTTATAAAAAAATGCTTGTCCATTGCTTCCTGTGCATAGGTTTCCTTAGGTTGTTTGTGAATGTAAATGGTTAATTTCAATCAAGTTTTAATGTGACATTCATGAGAAAAATAGCATAAAAGAAAAATGCTGAACAACAACAAGAAAAAATACAAAAAACCATTGATTGAACACTTAACACAGTTTTTTGATGAAGGACTTCACCCCTCCTGGGCTACATCTCCTTGGTCCAGCTTCCATGGCTTGGGCCTTTGTATTAGCTCAATATGGTAAAAATGTTGTTTACAAATATCTACAACTCCTGATACTTGTTCCAATGTGTTCAGAATGTAGAAATTAGCTAGGAACACCTTGTCCTGAGCTCCATTTGGTCGAAATTTTCTCCACTTATGCTCCAAACATTTTTCCCTAGAAATCCTCCTGCAAAACTGGATGAACTCCAGTTAACTCCACAAAAGTAGAGTTTCCCCCGAATTAGGTGGCTCTTCCGAAACCATCTCCGAATTAAACTAAAAGTTTAATAAATGTTTAACTAGTTTAATTAATCACTAATTCATGATTAGCGCTAAACCTGCACAGTTATGGCTAACCGTAACCCCAACAGATTGGAGGAGTGGGTACATGGTGGATTTAATGTTAACGGTCATGGCTTAATATGTTCTTCGTCGTTTGGATAAACCGCAACCATTTTCCATCGGAACGTTCACACATATGGGGTACCATGAGGGTTAAGGTTTGTGGAGCCATCGAATGTTAACCATTTCATATAACTGTTGGCTCATTCACATGGGGAGGGTTGGCCCGCGGGCTGACCCTCCCAACTGCCAACCCAAACTTTAATATATTTCAAATATACATTGTGCTCTATACATGTTAAGAATTGATGCGTAGTGGAGATGGTAGAGAGTGTTGGTCATGGAGGGGAGGTTGTGGGGTCGAACCCCAGTGCCTCCATAAAATTTTCTTCCATTGCACCGAGCCCAATCCTTTGGGGAGGGACATGTGGCGGCCTCCGAGCCTTCTAGTTGTCCCCTCCTCATTGGACCACCTTCAACCTATGAAAACATGCCAATTACCAAAACTGATAACCAACCACAACGCAACACTTATCACAACCTTACTGGATGTTGACCGCCTGTTGAGCCTACCTAGTCACTTGCCATGTCATTAATATGGATTGATGACTATGCAGTAACTAGGCATTTTTTTTGCAAAATTTCTCCTGTTTAGCAAAGGAGACAAAACTTAATAACTTCCCCATATGAACTTGGTTTTTAGTGAAACGAGTTGCATTAAGATCTTTTTTCTGAGACGAATGTGGTCGTTTAGGTTTCGAGCCATTCTTATAAATTTGATTTTTGAGCTAAATACTGAGTGCTTAATCATTCCTCCCCACTAGAAGCCTTTTGGACCCCAAAATACACTACCAATTGTTCAGCAAGTGAGGATACAACTCCCTCACCATCTCGATCTGCAACCATTTGGCTTTAAAAGGCTTTTGTTGCTTGAGTCCCACTCTAAGGTATTCGACATTCCCTCTCTTCGAAGTCCTGGTGGTTCTATCAAGTATGAGATCCTACTAAAGTTCATTAAGATATTATGGCAAGAAATTATGTATTGATGGCATATGAACATGATCTCCTTAATCATCAATCAAAGGAGGCTCAAACAATCTCAAATTTTGAACATTAACAACAGAGTATATTTTCATATAAGGAGGCAAATCAAGCTTAAATGCATTGTTACCAATATTTCCAGAATTTTGAATGGACCATAACGGATTGGCTTAAGATTTTTACCTTCCCCTTGAAGTCTCTCTTTGCTAATATATAAGTAAACTTTGTCTCCAACTTGAAATTTGTGATCAATGTGGTGTTTGTCATGCCTTGCCTTGTAGCTGCTTTGACTCTTTTCCAGTTATTCCTACACTGTGTGATGTATCTGTTAGCACCTAAATCTGCCTCAGGCTGAAGGAAGGCAAAATTCAGGGTAACCACAAACCACGCTTAGTCTGGTAGCTAGCCCTACTAGAACAAGAGAGGGCTCTCTCCGAGTCATACTCAGTGAATAAGTAAATGAAATGGCCTGAGATGACTTATAATGAAATATTTGTCTTAGGCTAGTAAGTGGAAATGAAAATAATGAGTGATTTTAATGAATGATTGTGTTTCTGGGATGTTATGGGACCACTGGACCTCAATGAACAGAGAACTTAACATGAATGGACAAATTATTTTGTGAGGCAAGGTAGGCTGAAAGAATAACAATTTAGTTTTAAAATATGGCGGAATGGAAAGATTGATTAAGAAGGTGAAAAGGGTATGCGCAACATGAATCCTTTTCAACAGAAGAATGAACAATGTACATGAAATTTTCCCACAGGTAGAGAAATAGAATTGAATTCTACCTGATCTCACTCAAAAAATTTCACCATAAATGAATATGAAATGAACTATGAAACATAACAAGATACATATGAAACATAAGAGGCACATTTTCTACAATCACAACCACATGAATCTCATGAATCAGAGCTGCTTCCTTTCATTAATTCTCTGTGAAAATATACAATGCAGAAACAAAGTTTCTTTCCCATAGTCTCCCAGAAGTTACAAGCCAACCCACCAACTTGCTTTGCAAATGATTTGCATACAATATATAGAATGTGCTATGAAGAGATAGAACGACCAAGGGTCACCAAATGAAGGTGGAGAGCCAACCATCAGCTATAGGTGTAACACTGCAAACATGAAAAATGGCTTGGGTAACCCTTTTCCTTCCTTTGCCACTTGTATAACTAACCATATGGAGTGAAGATATTTATAAAACCACCGCGCTCCTCCTCTTGTGCATCGTGATCTTTTCCAGGTGACTTTTGGAGGCTTTTCCGATGTCCAAATTGAGTGTAGGATAGCTTGTTGGAAATCATGTCCTATCCACCTTCCAACCCCACCATAATTTTTCAATTTGGAGTTCATTGGCCTATCAAAAATCAAATCTCCCAAGACTGGTCAAACTGTGTCAGATGAGACTGCCTCAAGGCAGAGTGATGTTTTGGGCAACTTGTGAATGTCTTTCTCAACCCAACATTGAGCTCATGATAGCTCATTGGAAACATATTTGTGTCTACTTTCCAACCCAACTATAATTTTTCGATTTAGAGTTTATTCTCTTTGTCTAAAATCAAATCTCCCAAGACTGGTCGAACTATGCCAAATGAGGCTGCCGAAAGGCAGAGTGCTGTTACAGTCAACTTTTGAATGCCTTCCTCAACTCCAAATGGAGCTCATGATATCTCATTGGAAAGCTATTTGTGTCTATTTATCGTTTGGATCATCAAGCAAGTCATTTGGCTGACTGAGCGAGGAGAAAAATTGATTTTCCTGAGGTCGCTCTAGAGGTGCATCAATTCTCCCTAGACAATTGTATTTTTGCCATTTCTTCAGAAACATGACACCTATGTAAAACGTGAAGGAGGGTTTTCTTCCCTGGTCTGTTTTCAACAAAAAATTCTCTCAAGTTTTCTAAATGCATCTTCCATTGCTCAGAAACATCATTTGAGTGAAACATATCCCAATGTGTGGGACAAGGGATTTGCCAGAATGAAGCGAAATGAAGGGGATAGGGAGCTTGTAAATTCTTGAGGAAATTTTTGGAAGTATGGAGGGTTGTTAGGAAGTAGGGGAAAGTGGAATCTCAGAAATTGAGTGAGGGGAAGGGGTCCAAAAATGCAAAACACAGGCCCAACCATAGAAAATTGCTAGGTTGTAGTAATAAACTAGGGTTTATGCGAAAATGAGGAATTTGGGGGATCTGAGTTATGGGAAGAGTTTGATAAGATATCTTATGGAGAGGGGAAGCTGTATGAACATCAAGATACAAGTTTTCTGATGATTTGACCATCCAAGAGAAATTAGCTTCAAAACCCTAGGAGAGGGAAATGAACCTTGCCATAGGCGCACCTGAAACATGAACAAGGTGTGAAATGACCCAATGGAACTTGACATGATGATGAAAACCCTCTGAATAATGGTAGAATCAGCTGAATGATGACATGGAAAATCATTTGGAAAACTTTAACAAGGGTAAAATCAAACCCCAGACCTAATGCCCAGTGACCAAATTTTACTTGAAGACTCACTGAAATGATAAAATTTGACCTTGACACCTTAAAATCACTTGTGTAAGAGCATGTTTGATCACTGGAAGAAGGTTGCAAAGACTGACACTAACATTGGCTCCAATGGGGGATGGTAGCTCCTTGGAGGTGCTAAGAACAACAGATCTTTGGGTGAGCAGACAGTGCCTTCGTCCATTGGCTGTGGAGTCCATTATTTTGACAAACCAACATGACTCAATTTATTAATTGAAACCTGACTCAATGCAAATCGACATGACTAAACAAACTTGACTCTAAACTTAAAACTTGAAGCTTGGTGGTAAAGCATGACCACCTTTATTTCTTACAAGACTATATATCATCAAACTATATCAAACTGCCAATGTAACCAATCAAGAAGATGGCTTCTTGACTGATTCTTCCGATCAGATCTTCTGGTCAACAATTGATATTGGTAACTGGGCATCCAAAAACATAATTGGCCATGATCTCCTTCATCACTGAATACTGCAATAATGACCTTCACTGCTGTCTGCAACAAATCTGCCATTGGATCATGAAAAACATGAAGATTTACCTCCTGCTGAAGAAACAAGATGTCTTTTTCTTTTGATTCTGATCTTCCTTCATAATGTACTTCAGAAAATGTATGTTCTTGGTCCTTAAAAATTTCTGAATAAGCAGATGAGTGGATTTCCTCTTCAAAGCACACTTCAAAACATGAAACATATGAGGAAGAATCTGAAATGGAATCCATAATGGCTATAGTTTGAATATATTTCTGATCATCTTGATATGATATGACAACCATATTCTCATTACATTCATCACATTCATCAATCATGAGAAAAACAACTTCAGATGATTCTTGAAACCCAACACTAACATTTTTATCATCTACCATAAATTCATCCAGATAAAGCTTTTCAATTACTTGACTGCAGATCTCACCTTGTCGTTTATGAACTGATTGGATTACCTCTTCATGAAGGCTTTGTTCTGATGACATGAGAACATTTGGACCCAAAACTTTGTCTTCTTTTGTGGACAAATCTGAACCGACCCTTTTTCTTTCATCACTTTTATTCATATGGACATCTTCAACCTGCTGATCTATAAAGATGTTCACCGGACTGTCATCCTTTTCAAAAGAGGAAGAAGTTTCACCAACACTTTCTTGACCATGTGTACACTGCAAATCTGCTTTAGCTTGAGCTGGAACATGACCGTGCAAGAGTTGATCTATCTTGTCTTCAGACAAAAGAGATAAGACCTTTTGTTTCCTTTTTCTCAAACAATGATTATCTTCAATATTTTCAAGCGAAGGAGTATATAAATTTTCCTCATACTGCTAATCCATTTCATTTAATTCATGTTGACTGTCAAGATGTAAAATTCCTTCATTTTCCGTCGTACTACAATCTTGATCATGCTGCAAATTTTCATGATCATCTTTACGCTGTTGAAAGGGATTTTCATACAAGGCTTCCATGATTTCATCATCAATAAAATTATCATCCTCATAATATTTTTCAAGGCTCTCAATAAAACCATAAGCATGCTTGCAACAATCATGAACTAGATTCAATGATGGATAAGAGTCTTTATATCTTTCAATGAACGGGGCATGAAAATCCTTTAGACTGTAAATACAAGCAGCGGGAAAATTTTCATACCATGATTGGGCTTCACCTTCTAGAGTGGCCATGAATATCTTCATTAAACAATCTTCAGGAAAATCAACCTTCAACTTGCAAATATGCATGTGAAATCGAACTAGATGTAAAGCAGCGCCCTTCTTATCATCATCTTTAAACGTAGGCAGATTCCTTGACCAATCTACCTTCAGAATTTTATTTGGAAATCCTAGAATGTGATCTCGGCTCATGGGAGTGTATCTTCTTGCAATCCACTCTATTTTTAAACATCTCAAAGCTACTGATCCCTCTGTAGTGGAGTCACCATGAAGCATCGGTTGCATGGATTCTTTAGTGAAAGGAGTCGCCAGGTGAATGAGTTCATCCATCTTCTTATGTCTGATCTTTGTTCACCATCAACCATCAGATCTGAGGTTGAGATATGTCCTGGGGAAAGACAATCTACGAGCAAACCATTTTCTTCCCCAGTGGATTCACCATTATGTAAGCACCTAAATCTGCCTCAGGCTAAAGGAAGGCAAAATTCAGGGTAACCACAAACCACACTCAGTCTGGTAGTTAGCCCTACCAGAATAGGAGAGGGCTCTCTCCGAGTCACACTCAGTGAATAAGTAAATGAAATGACCTGAGATGACTTATAATGAAATATTTGTCTTAGGCTAGTAAGTGGAAATGAAAATAATGAGTGATTTTTATGAATGACTATGTTTCTGGGATGTTATGGGACCACTAGACCTCAATGAACAAAGAACTTAACATGAAGGCACATATTATTTCGTGAGGAAAGGTAGGCTAAAAGCATAGCAATTTAGTTTTAAAATATGGCGGAATGGAAAGATTAATTAAGAAGGTGAAAAGGGTATGGGTGACATGAATCCTTTTCAACAGAAGAGTGAACAGTGTACATGAAATTTTCCCACACGTAGAGCAATAGAATTGAATTCTACCTTATCTCACTCGAAAAATTTCACCAGAAATGGATACGAAATGAAACTATGGAACATAACAAAGAAATGGAGAGATTGATTAAGAAGGTGAAAAGGGCATGGATAGCATGAATCCTTTTCAACAGAAAAATGAAACACTGCACATGAAATTTCCCATAGGTAGAGCAATAGAATTGAATTATACCTGATCTCACTCGAAACATTTCACCAGAAATGAATATGAAATGAACTATGAAACATAACAAGATACATATGAAACATAAGAGGAACATTTGCTACACTCACAACCACATGAATCTCATGAATCAGAGCTACTGTCTTTCATTAATTCTCTGTAAAAATATACAATGCAGAAACAAAGTTTCTTTCCCACAGTCTCCCAGAAGTTACAAGCCAAGCCACCAACTTGCTTTGCAAATGGTTTGCATACAATATATAGAATGTGCTATGAAGAGATATAACGACCAAGGGTCACAAAATGAAGGTGGAGAGCCAATCATCAGCTACAGGTGTAACACCACAAAATGACAAATGGCTTGGGTAACCCTTTGCCTTCCTTTGCCACTTGTATAACTGACCGTATGGAGTGAAGATATTTATAAAACCGTCGCGCTCCTCCTCCTGTGCGTTGCATTCATTTCTAGGTGAATTTTAGAGGCCTTCCTGATGTCCAAATTGAGTGTAGGATGGCTTGATGGAAATCGTATCATGTCTACTTTCCAACCCCACCAGAATTTTTTAATTTGGAGTTCATTTGATCTGTCAAAAATCAAATCTCCTAAGAGTAGTCAAACTGTGCTAGATGAGGTTGCCTCAAGGCAGAGTGCTGTTGCGGGCAACTTTGGAATGTCTTTCGCAACTCCAAATTGAGCTCAGGATAGCTCATTGGAAATCTCTTTGTGTCTACTGTCCCACTCAACTAGAATGTTTCGATTTGAAGTTGATTTGCTCTGTCAAAAATCAAATCTCCCAAGACTAGTCGAACTGTGCCAAATGAGGCTGCCTAAAGGGAGAGTGCTGTTACAGTCAACTTTGGAATGCCTTCCTTAACTCCAAATTGAGCTCATGATATCTCATTAGAAATCTCTTGGCGTCTAGTTATCGTTAGGATCATCATGCCAGTCATTTGGGAGACCGAGCTAGGAGAAAACTTGATTTTCCTGAAGTCGCTCCAGAGGTGCATCAATTCTCCCGAGACAATTGTATTTTAGCCATTTCTTTAGAACCATGACACTTGTGTAAAACGTGAAGGAGGTTTTTATTTCTTGCTCTGTTTTCAACAAAAACCTCTCTCAGGTTTTCCAAATTCATCTTCCATTGCTCAGAAACATCATTTGAGTGAAACATATCCCGATGTGTGGGACAAGGGATTTGCCGAAATGAAGTGAAATGAAGGGGATAGGGAGCTTCTAAATTCTTGAGGAAATTTTTGGAAGTATGGAGGGATGTTGGGAAGTAGGGGAAAGTTGAATCTCAGAAATTTAGTGAGGGGAAGGGGTCGAAAAAGGAAAAACACATGCCCAACCATAGAAATTACTAGGTTGTAGGAAGAAACTAGGGTTTATGCAAAAATGAGGAATTTGGGGGATCTCAGTGATGGGAAGAGTTTGATAAGGTATTTTAGGGATATGGGAAGGTGTATGAACATCAGGATACAAGTTTTCCGATGATTTGACCATCCAAGAGAAATTAGCTTCAAAACCCTAGGAGAGGGAAATGAACCTTGTCATAGGCACACCTAAAACATGAACAAGGTGTGAAATGACCCAATGGAACTTGACATGATGATGAAAACCCTTTGAATGATGGTAGACATAGCTGAATGGTGACATGGAACATCATTTGGACAACTTTAACAAGGGTAAAATCAAACCCCAGACCTAATGCCTAGTGACCAAATTTTACTTGAAGACTCACTGAAATGATAAAATTTGACCTTGACACCTTAAAATCACTTGTGTAAGAACATGTTCGATCACTGGAAGAAGGTTTCAAAGGCTGACACTAACAATATCAACTAAATTTACTCTATGAACTTCCTTGCCTTATCGATGTCACTATGACCATCTATGGTGACATCTTTCTCAAAGATGAAGTCCAATGGCAATCTTGGCAAGTACCCAAAAGATAACTCAAATGGAAATGTGTTTGTGGAAGAATGCTTTGCCCTGTTGTATGCATGTTGTATGTAATGCAATTTTTCATTCCACAACTTGGAATGTTTGCTGCAATATCCTCTAAGAAGATGAATGACTGTTCTTTTGACCATATCAATTTGTCCATCTGTTTGCGGATGAAACATTGTACTCTTCTTCAACTTTGTGTCCATCATGTCCCACAAATTTTACCAAAAATTCCCAACAAATCGAGAATATCGATCACTTACAATAGAATTAGGAAGACCAAAATGAACCCAAATGTTTTGGAAGAAAAGATGAGCTAAATGTTTAGTTGTAATTTTCTTTTTACATGGTGTTAGAATACACATTTTGTTGAACCTATCTACAAGTACGTACAAGTAATCATGACCTTTCCTTGAAAATGGAAGACCTCCTACAAAATCCATTGAGATACTCTCCCATGGATGTGAAGGTACCGGAAGTAGAGTGTACAATCCTAGTTTCCTATTACTAGACTTACTCGTTGCACACAAAGAACATCCTCTAATGAAACAAGATACATTATCAAACATGTGTGGCCAATAACAATACCTTTGAATATTCGCTACTGTCCTGCCTACACCAAAGTCTCCAGCAATCAATGAAGTGTGAACCTCCCTTATGATACTGTTTCTTTCTCCCTTTCGAATACACAACTTGCCCAAGTGATACAAAAAATTGTTATGTACATGATAATCCAACTCTTCAATTTGGTTTCCTTGACTCAAGCTTGCATACATAGCTCAAAAGTCATTATCATATGCATATTTCTTAATGTAGCTTTCATGAAAAACATAATTATGGTTGAGTATAATAGATGAATTTACAATAGGCCTTGAAAAGCCTTATTGTAGTTTCCATTTTTGTACTTTATAACCAAATGACACTGTTGTAAAAAACCCATCCATCTGAAATGACGTGACTACTGCAATTTTGATTGTGACTATAAGTACTGCAATGGTTGATGGCCAGTATGGATAATGGTCTCCTTTTACATAAAGTAGTGTTTCCATTTTTTGACACTCTGTACCAATGCATAAAGTTCTTCATCATAAGTGGGATAGTTAGTTACAGCTCCATTAAAAATTTCAGAATGAAATGAAATGGGCTTACCATGCTACATAAGAACTACTCCCATGGCATAGTCACTAGCATCCGTTTGAATCTCAAATGGTTATCTAAGCTCTAAGAGAGCCAATACTGGTGTTGAACTGATCTTTTGCTTTAAATCATTAAATACTTTCTGTTGTACATCTCCCCAATGGAAGACTTTCTTGACACTAGTCAATGCATGTAATGGAGTTGCAATGGAAGAAAAATTAGCAATAAATTTCCTCCAATATTGTGTTGCCCCTAAAAAGCTTCTTACCTCTGTAACTGTATACGGCTTGGGCCAATTCAAAATGACGTCAACTTTAGAAGGATTGATCTTTAGCTCACATCCTCCAACAACGTGTCCCAAATACACTAAATAATTATTGCCAAATTCACACTTTTACATCTTTAAAAACAACTGTTATTTTCTCAAGACATCAAGTACTTTGTTTACATCCATGACATCTTCATCTCTGGATTTGCTGAATATGAGTATATCATCTAAGTACACAATGACAAAGTCATCTAGAAATGGTCTCAATACATCATTCATAACTCTCATGAAAGTAGCTAGAGCATTTGTAAGACCGAAAGGCATAACAAGCCACTTGAACAATCATTGTTTTGTTTTAAATGTGGTTTTCCAAATGTCCTCTTCAACTATTCTAACTTGATGATAACCACTTTTTATGTCTAACTTAGTGAAATACTTTGCATACCTCAACTTATCAAGAAAATCATCAATTCTTGGGAGTGGATAATGATTCGTTAGCATGATTTTGTTCAATGAACGGAAATCCACACACATCCGCCAAGTCCCGTCCTTATTTGGTACCAAAACAATGGGTGAACCACATGGTGAAGTGGATGGGCGTATGATTCCTTTGTTCAACAATTGTTGAATTCGCTTCTTGATTTCTATGCTCTCCATAATTGACATGTGATACATGCCAATGTTTGGAAGTGGAACATCCTTTTGCAGTTGTATCTCATGCTGAATTCCCCTCTTGGGAGGTAACCCCTTTGGTTCCTGAGACATATTGCCATGATTTCTTACCACATCAAACAAATCAGATTTCAATTTGTCATCACAACCTTCAAAATATTCATAATCAATATCACACTTTTTCTTGATCATGAGAAGTACAAAATTTTAACTCCAACTTACTAGTCTCTTCATCTTCCCTGCATTAACGAAAGAAATGTTCAACTTTTTTTGATGGGCTCTCACAATGTACTCCACCCCATTCTTGAGAAATAAGTGTTTGTTTTCGTGGAGATAAAATACTTCTTTCCTATCATACAAATATGGACTACCCAAATTGATTCTTGAGATGTCAAGTGGAACTACATCTAACTCAACTTCATCAATGAACTTTTCAGTAATGGTAAAATTGAATAAGAACTTCCTTGTAACCTATAAATTTGCATTATTGACTATCCAACCCAATGGATATGCCTTATGATGAGGTACAGTTTCAAGGTTAAGCTTTTTGACCAAGTCTTCTGAAATTAATTTTGACTGTGACCCACTATCAAATAATGCATAAATCTTTGTATGATTTGAAATTACCCTTACATGAAACAACTCTATTCTTGATTCTTGATTTGGAGTGTTTGTTTGACTGTGTGAGGAACTAGTGCTTGCAACAACTTCTTTTCCTTTTGTGACCATGGCTGAAATCTTGGTCTCAACACCAGAATCTGATCCAAGGTCATGTTGTGTGGTAGCGGTCGTCTTTTGTTTTCCCTTATTATTTTGTTTCTTTGGCCTTAGTTTGGGATGTAATTTACAACAATGGGCTTCATCATGCCCAACTTTGGAACAATGTTGGCATATGGTTTTCTCCCCTTCTTTCTTCACACTTGCATTGTTCTTTCCCTTCCACTTTCCTCCCTTATCTTTCTCCTTACCCTTGAATTGCTTCTTCTTACTACCCTCTTCTTGAATGTCCTTTCCCCTTGCTTCAAGGTGTGTGTATTTCACACATACCTCATCCAAATTGCTTGGATTGAACATAAGGACAATATGTTTCAAATAAGAATGTAAATCCCAAATATATTTCAACAATGTCTCTTGGGAATTTAAATTTACTCCTAACAACAAAGCCCTGTTTCTAAACTCTTGGGTATAGTCTTGGATTGTTTGGCCTTTGAGTTGCCTAAAATTCTACCAACTCATAATGGCTTTTTGAATATAGGCTAAAGGGTAAAACTATAGCTTAATTGTAGAAACAAATTCAACCCAAGAAATGGATACCTTACCATGAATTCACATTTCCTCTTGAGTCTTTGCTTCCCACCAGGCTAATGCTTCTCCTTATAGCCTCAATGAAGCCAACTGAATCTTCATGCCATCTTCTTGAAGGTTCTGAATTCTACAGTATACCTCCAACTGTCGAATCCAATTGTACATGGGAAGTTCAAACTTAATCTCCAATTTGAGTAAGGGAGTTTTTCCTTTTGGGGTTTGGGAATGAGTATGGACAGTTTTGGTGGTGGAAATGGAAGATGTTTTTTGATATGTTGAGGATGATGAATATGATGAGGAAGATGGAGATGGTGGAGATGGAGGTGTCTTTCCTCATTACCCTTTGAATCCTTCTTATCATTTTTTTTTATCTCTCAAGCTTCCTTCTCCATGTGGAGGCTTATAACTCTCTCCATCCATTCTAGTGTTCCTCTCTTCATAAAGGACTCTAACCATGTTATTCAAGTCATAGAAATATTTCTTGAAATCTTCCTCTTCTAAAATACCTTCAGTCTCTCTTGCTCCTAACATGCTGGTTGCGGATTTAGGCTTCATTTCTGGTACTACTTGCACCTCTTCAATCTCAATTGAAGGTAAAACTTGAGGTGTTTCGAGTGCAACTGGAATTGGAGCTTTGGGTGGTGGAGATTGTGGCCTTGTGGCTCTCCTTCTTCTAGGCATTACCTTAGGATTTGCAACCAACAATTTCCCTTCTCCTCTCTACAACTTTAACCTTGTAAGCATCACAATTTTGCAACCATTAAAACCATACTTGCACGAAACTCAAGGAATCAAGCAAATAAACCTTTGCTCTGATACCAACTTGATCTGTTATTGAATGTTAGTTTTGCTATGCTAATTTCAATTACAGATTTATCAATAAACGCTTGTTCATTTCTTCCTCTGCATAGGTTTCCTTAGGTTGTTTGTGAATGTAAACAGGTAATCTCAATCAATTTTTAATGTGACATTCATGATGAAAATAGCATAAAATAACAATGTTGAATAGAAGCAACAAAAGGTACAACAAGCCATCAATTGAAAACTTAACATAGCGTTTTGATGAAGGAGTTACCCCTCCTGAGCTAAATGTTCTTGGTCCAGCTTCCATGGCTTGGGCCTCTGTATTAGCTCAATATGGTCAAAATTATGTTTACAACACTCTACTACTCCTGATACCTATTCCAATGTGTTAAGAATGTCGAAATTAGCTAGGAACACCTTTTCCCGAGCTCATTTTGGTTGAACTTCTCTCTAATTACGCTCCATGTAGGTTTTAACCCCGTACAGAAATTACCTGCATACGAATTCTAAATCACATGAAAAATAAAAATGTGAGATCATAACACATAAAACACATATACACAGAGATTTCCCACTGGATCCCAAAATCGGGACTACCAGCTTGATTTTTCATTATATTCCTTTCAATGTTACAATACATATTTATGCATGCCGAAGCATCCAATA
>APFE031549534.1:27276-44870 GCA_000404065.3 Pinus taeda
ATTGACGTTGGATATCTCATTAGACTCACAAAAAACTCTTTTGAAGTACATTGGTGGTCTACATAGCTACATGAGACATACCATCCTCATGTTTAATCCCACTAGTATAGATGAGGTATCTGTACAAGCTACTCATCTAGAAGCTAGAGGAAAGAATGGAAATCCAGAATTTGGGGGACCATCCCAACCCACTGCAAGCAAGAGAGAAAGGAGAAAAGAAAGTAGAAGTGGAAAGCAAGGAAGGCTAACACTGCACAGAAAAGAAAAGCTTCATGCACTCACTGTAGAAAGGATGGGCATGATGATGAGCACTGTTGGATTCTGCATCCAGAGCTGAGACCTAAGAAGTCCGAGGGCAAGAAGAAGAAGATTGTTGCAGCTATTCAGAAAGATTTGGGGTCAGACTCGG
The DNA here is from genome assembly GCA_000404065.3 of Pinus taeda. Lineage (NCBI taxonomy): Eukaryota > Viridiplantae > Streptophyta > Pinopsida > Pinales > Pinaceae > Pinus > Pinus taeda. The sequence continues at coordinate 27,686 of APFE031549534.1, forward strand.
GAGATGAAATAATGATTGCAACCACAGGTATAAAAGGTAAGAATTATGAAGCATCTACTAGTAATTCTTCTCAATTTATTATTGATGAAGAACATGAGAGAAAAAAGGCACGAGCTTTTCCATATTCGAGTTGTTTCCAAAAATAAAAAGATTGATACTTTGTTTGATAGTGGCTCACAAGTAAATATAATTTCTGAAGAAATAGTAAAGAAATTGGGATTAGCAACTACACCTCATAAGAAACCATACCCATTACGATGGTTGAATGATAAAGCACAACTACAAGTGACTAGATTGTTAGGCCCCTATATTACTAGTGTAACCCATTATTGCTATTAGTACAACCCACTTATTATATTGATGTACCCATGTAGTGCCCATATTGTTACTATTGTGCCCCATAGAAGCCCACTATTGTTATTATTGTGCCCTTACATTATTATTGTTATGTAGGCTCTAATTATGTTATGACCCCTTAGACTCCTATATATAGAGAGGAGGTCTTTTCATTTGAATCATTCAAGAATTATTCATTTATGTAATGTAAAGGAGGTTGCCCCCTCGAAGAGGCTGAATTCTAAGGCGTTGATATATCATTTCTATCTTTTCTTGAGCTGGTTTCATAACATTTGGTATCAGAGCTTTGGATTCTATGGTTTTGTTGCTCCAAACAGGTCATTGTGGTATTTTCGCTATAACTTCTTTTCTGTGATGTTTCAGAAGTTGAAAAAAAACCCATTTGAGAAGACATCGTGCTAAATCTTGGGTCCAAATTCCAGAGCATTTTGCGATATAATTACGGACATATGATGTGAGGAATTTGGTCTTTTTGAAAAATCCTGAATTACATTCAACACAGGTGACCTGGGGAAAATCATCATAACTTTCTCTCTGAGCATCAGATTGAAATTTTGTAAGGCAAAAAGAGGACGGACTGTAGTTTATTGTATATATGTTTCAGAGCCAAAGTTCAAAATAGAGACACGTGTCACGTCGTACAAGTTTTCTCTACTGAATTAGTCTATAATCAGGTCACTGTGGGAGATTTGGAATAACTCTTCATTGGAGAATCCAATTGGGATCAGACTAGTGGCATTGGAAAGAAGACGCAGAGGACTACTACAGGTCGTACTTTTAGAACTTAAAGATCTAAAAGTACAAAGTTACAGTCATTTCAAGATCGAGATCTTAAAATCAAGAAAAAGCAAGATGAGGAAGTTTGATGGAAAGGATCCGGTAAATTGGATACGTCAGATGGAGCAATATTTTGATCTACATGGTGTAACACTATTACAAAAGGTATGTATTGCATATTCATATTTAGAAACGGATCAATTGTTATGGTATAAAGGGATTTGTTCTCGTAAAAAACTTGTTACATGGTCAATTTTCACAGAGGAAATGATAGCACATTATGAGGATACAAAGAGCAACACCTTCGTTAGAGCAACACTACAACAATTGGAAATAGTAAAAGGTCTTTGTTACATATTGGAAAGTAAAATTATGGCAACAAGGAAGTCTACCCCTCACAACTATAAATATTGAAGTGTTGTTTCTCCTAGCCTTCCACAACCTACAAGGGTTACACCACAACAATTGGAAGAAAAAAGAGAAAAAGGGCTCTGTTACAATTGTGATAGAAAATGCACTAAAGGTCATAAGTGTGCTGAGAAGAAATTATTTTACATAGATTATGAAGACGAGGAAGAAAAAGATCAAGAAACATCAAAAGAAGAGGATATATGCTAGGACCCCACCCCAGAGAAAGAAGAAATGAATCAGACCTCCTCAAACTCTCAAGATAGAATGACATATCAAGAAGAAAAAGGTGCAAGAAGTGAAAGATCACATCAAGAAAGAAGAAATGAATCCAACCATATCTTGTAATTCATTGGTGGGAATTACCACTCCTCAAACTATCAAGATAAAAGGACATATCAAGAAGAAAAATGTTCAAGAAGTGAAATATCACATCGAGCATCAAGAAATGAATCTGACCATATCTTGTAAAGGTTGGAAGAAATTACCACTCCCCAAACTCTAGAGATAGAAGGACATATCAAGAAGAAAAAGGTTCAAGCAGTGAAAGATCACATCGAGCATCAAGAACAAGTTCTCCAAATTTTAAAGGATAATGCCACTTCGGTGCAAAATCAAACAAAACAACAGGTAGATCAACATCATAGTGAACAATGTTTTGATGTAGGTGATTGGGTATTTTTACTGCTACATCTCAAGAAAGCTATTTATGAGAAGGAAATGTTGGCAATACTACATCCACTTAAAAAATGGCGACCTTACCGAATGGGAAGACTCTTCAAGGATGATGATGTGGAAGCATTGTTTTGTGCTATTTCTATTATCCAACCAGATTGGATAAACGAAGTAAGGGATGAATGGGAGGAGGACGAAGAAGTATGGCCACTTATTCAAAAGTTGCAAAATATCCCAATTCAAACAATATTGCCAGAAATTGAAGAGGAAGGAAAAACCATATTGGAACCCAGAGCAGTCACAGAAGCAAGAACCCGACAGCTACGAAATCGATCAATTTCAGAGTATCTCATCAAGTGGAAGAATTTACCCACTGAAGATTCCACATGGGAGGACAATAATTTTATACAGAAGCGTCAAGAACTACTCAAGCATTGAGGACAACACTTTTTGAAGGAGAGGGGCATGTTAGGCCCCTATATTAGTAGTGTAACCCCTTATTGTTATTAGTACAACCCACTTATGATATTGATGTACCCATGTAGTGCCCATATTGTTACTATTGTGCCCCATAGAAGCCCACTATTGTTATTATTGTGCCCTTACATTATTATTGTTATGTAGGCTCTGATTATGTTATGACCCCTTAGACTCCTATATATAGAAAGGAGGTCTTTTCATTTGTATCATCCAAGAATTGTTAATTTATGTAATGTAAAGGAGGTTTCCCCCTCGAAGAGGCTGAATTCTAAGGCATTGATCTATCTTTTCTATCTAGAAGCTAGAGGAAAGAATGGAAATCCAGAAGTTGGGGGACCATCCCAACCCACTGTAAGAAAGAGCAAGGACAAAAGAAAGCAGAAGTGGAAAGCAAGGAAGGATAACATTGCACAGAAAAGAAAAGCTTCATGCACTCACTATAGAAAGGATGGGCATGATGATGAGCACTGTTGGATTCTGCATCCAGAGCTAAGACCTAAGAAGTCCGAGGGCAAGAAGAAGAAGGTTGCTGCAGCTATTCAGAAAGATTTGGGGTCAGAATCGGGAGATGAAATAATGATTGCAACCACAGGTATAAAAGGTAAGAATTCTGAAGCATCTACTAGTAATTCTTCTCAATTTATTATTGATGAAGAACATGAGAGAAAAAAAGCATGAGCTTTTCCATATTCGAGTTGTTTCCAAAATCAAAAGATTGATACTTTGTTTGATAGTGGCTCACAAGTAAATCTAATTTCTGAAGCAATTGTAAAGAAATTGGGATTAGCAACTACACCTCATAAGAAACCATACCCATTGGGATGGTTGAATGATAAAGCACAACTACAAGTGACTAGATAGTGCAAACTCAAGTTTTCTTTTGGGTCAGCCTTTGTAGATGAGGTTGAGTTAGATGTAATTCCTTTGGATATATGTGGAATTGTTTTAGGAAGTCCTTAGTTGTATGATAGAAAGGCTATTTTATATAGAGCTGAGAACAAGTATCTACTTGTTAAAGATGGAATCGAATACTTTGTTAGAGCTCACAAGCTCAAGAATAATTATACTCTCATAAACTTAGGACAGATGAAAATAATGATAAATTCATGCAAACAGTTCCTACTGATGGTTGTAAAGGAAAGGAAACCAGATAAAACCAATGTATTTGAGGGCTGTAATACTGAACAACAAGCTGATATAGAAAAGATTGTTTCAAAATATGATGTCTTGTTCCAAGAACCTAAAGGTCTGCAACCCAAAAAGGGAATAGCACATGATATTATTCTGTAGCAAGATGTTCCATTGCCTAACATTAAGATGTACAAGTTGTCTACTTTAGAGAATGCTGAAATCAAGAAGCAGGTGTAGGTGTTGCTCAAGAAAGGGTTCATCAGGCGTAGAACATCACCATGTGGGTCACCAATTGTTTTGGTGAGAAAGAAAGATGGCTCATGGAGAATGTGCATTGACTACCGAGCACTGAACAAGATAGCAATCAAAAATCGTTATCCCCTTCCTCGCATAGATGATCTTTTAGATCAATTGAAGGAAGTTGTTTATTTCAGCAAGCTGGATTTGCATAGTGAATACCATCACGTCAGAGTTGCAGAGCAATATGCATGGAAGACTACTTTCAAAACAAAGGAGGGATTGTATGAATGGCTGGTTATGCCTTTTGGCCTAACTAATGCTCTTGCTACTTTCTTGAGATTAATGAATGATGTACTCAGATCTTTTCTTGATGGTTTTGTTATTGTGTATCTGGATGACATTATGATTTTTAGTAAAACATGGGAAGAACATTTAAGGCATGTTAAGCAGACATTAGATGTTTTGAAAAGAGAAAAACTTTATGTTAAAATCTCCAAATGTGAATTTGGCAAAACCTTTCTAAATTATTTGGGTCACATAGTAGGGGGGGTGAATTGAAAATAGATCCCTCTAAAGTGGAAGTCATTGTAAACTAGCCTAAACCCAAGTCTGCTATAGTAATGAGAAGCTTCTTAGGAGCAGCACAATATTGGATGAAGTTCATTTCAAAATTTTCCTCAATTGTAGCTCCTTTACATGCCTTGACAGGATTGAAAAAGGTGTTTCAGTGGGGAGGCAAATAGTATAAAGCCTTCGACACCTTGAAAGAAAAAATTAGTACAGTGCCTATACTAGCACCGCCAGATCTACAAAGACCAGTTGAGATCCAAACTGATGTCGGTGACTATGCCATCAGAGCATCGTTGATATAGCACGGTAAACCCATATGTTATCATTTTGAGACTTTTAATCCTACAGTAGTTAACTATCCTAAATATGATAAGGAATTTTATGCATTAGTTCAAAGTGTAGAAAAATGGAAACATTAATTAATGGGCAAAGAAACAATAATATATACTGATCATCAGCCACTTCAACATCTACACTCCAAAACTAAGTTGCAGCAATCAAGACATTACAGATGGATGGGTTTTCTACAACTGTTTCATTTAGTCATCAGATATAAAATGGGCATACATAACAAGGTTGCAGACATGTTATCTAGACCCATTATAAATGCATCTACCATACTTAAGCATAATTTTGTGTTGCATGAAAGCTACATAGAACAGTACGCTCAGGACATGGACTTTAAAGATGTATATGCAACTTTGAGTCAAGGCAAAAGAATAGAAGAATTGGACTATCACATGAAAGACTGACTCTTATATCATTGTGGGAAGCTCTGCATTCCACAAACTGAGAGAGTAAAGATAATTAGGGAAGCACACACTTCTCTGATATCAGGTCACTTTGGGGTAAGTAAAACAGTTGCACAGCTGCAAAGGTTCTGCTATTGGCTGAGAATGAGTGAGACAGTTTCTAGATATGTAAAAGGATGTGCTATGTGTGCAAAAAGAAAGCCCAGCAACAGAAAACTAGGCTTATACACTCCATTGTCAGTTCCTTCTCACCCTTGGGAAAGAATTTCCATGGATTTTGTTGGAGGACTGCCTAAATCTAGGAAAGGTCATTATTATCTATATGTTGTTGTGCATAGGTTCAACAAAATGTGTATTTTGATACCCTGTAGTAAACAGACTACAGTTGAACAAACTACAAAATTGTTCTTTTAACATGTATGGGTTCACTTTGGATTACCCACTTCTATTGTATCTGATCGAGACACCCGATTTGTGGGGAAGTTTTGGTCAAGTCTGTGGGAACTAATGGATACCAAATTAAAGAGAAGCACAAATTTTCATCCACAAACAGATGGCCAGACAGAAGTAGTTAACAGTACGGTGATCCAGTTACTGAGAGGATATTGCAACAAACACCCTAAGCTTTGGGATGAACACTTGTGTTATGTACAGCATGCTTACAATACAGCTAAACACTCTTCTACACATAGATCTCCTTTTGAGACCTGTTTTGGTTTCATACCAAGGTCTCCTTTTGATTTTGTCTTTGGTAAAGACACCATGGTTGACAAACACAGTGATGTGGACAAGGCAACTAGGTTCACTGAAAAGATCCAGGAGATCCACCAGGCAGTATAGTAACAGCTGGAAAAGAGTCAGGCCAAGTACAAGGCTAGGCACAATAAGCATCGAATGGAGCATAGTTTTCAAGCTGGAGACCAAGTCTGGCTATATATTAGCAAGGACAAGATGAAAGTTGAAGGTAAAAAGCTAAAACCTATTAGGTATGGACCCTTCAGGATACTTGAGAAGATTGGTGAAAATGCTTTTCGCCTTGATATACCAGCTTACATGCACATCTACTCAGTCGTAAATGCAGATTGCTTGAGGTTGTTTGAACCTTCAATGATTGAGGACCCTGAAGAGCAAAGTCAATTACGTTCTGTTTATGACCTGCTAGCTGAATATCTTAATGAATTACGGGAAGACATAGTGTTGGACAGGAAGGTACGGACGAAGTGCAATGGACAAGTGGAATACCTCAGGATTGGGCTCAAAGGTTCGAAGCTAAGCAGTGCGAAGTGGATTGAGATTGGACGAGTGAGAAAGCAATACCCTCACTTAGTCGATGCTTGCAAACCAACTTTTGGTGGTCCAAAAGCTCTTTTAGTAGGAAGGTCATGATCCGAATTGGATCCATCAAAGACTGGCAAAGAACCATGACTATATCAGGTCAGGACGAATCTCTAAAAATTCCAAAAGCAGCAATAAAAAACACCCTGAACCAGTGGAAATGGCAGCCAGCGTGGAATGATGAGGACCTCGGTCAAAGCACACTGACCGAGGCCCATGGAGACTGCGCAGGAGGTCAAAGTAGCCCCTGGGAACCCCGGATTGGGAAACAAAGGTGATTTTTGATGGCGCGATTAGCGCATCACTGGGTGAAAAAGGCCAAAATGGGGGAATCTTGAGCACTTGGACACATGGCAAACCAGAGAACCGCGGGTGAAAAGGAAAAAAGTGATAAAAGGACAAAGGTAGGACCCGCACTCTGGAAACCGGTGGTATTGATCGGAGCGCCCTCAAACAATAAACAGTTTTGGATAAATTGGAGCGATCCCACTCAACAATTGATGTGTGGGTGTAGAGGTGAGAGAAAACCACTGTTGATTGTGCGTTATCGGTCGAGTAGGTCAACAGCATGGAACGTGCGTACGACATTGGATCTGGGATATCCAAATCGGATGGCTAAGATTGCACCCGATGGAGGAAGCGGAATCAATGAAGGATTAAGCCACATTTGTAAAGATTTTAGGTCTGTTTGACTGCCATGGTGGAGGAAGAACACATCCATGACGTAACTAAAGAAATAAACCGACGAGCAGGCTGGCGTTGTTTAGATGGGGATGTTATCTCAAAATCAAGTCCTGATAGGCTGCTGGTTAGGTTGACTCTAAGTAACTATTTCAAACCAATCTTTTGACTAAGGCTTAGCCTCCTTAGCCTGAGAGGGCTCTCTCAAAAGGGTTATTGATTTTGATTAATGATAAGAGGGCTAAATCTTGTGGTGTAACAACATAGACAAATATAATGGCTGGATAAACATTTCACAAGTTCCCATTGGGCCTATGGAGTCAATCATACTTCAGTAAACAATGACACTACCTTTGCATGGAAGTCAGGGCACTTAGCATTTAAATGTTCAGAATACAACTTACATAAAACCACAGTTCACACATGGATATAGGAAGTCAGAGCACAATCAGTGAATTCTGAGTGATTATGCATCCATGCAACTGAAAAAAGACATTAAGGAAAGAACAAAACACATATTCTGAACATGAAAAATCCTTCATGAATCCTGAGAAGAAAAGTAGATGCTTTATATTACTGAAAATGGTCTTTACATAAGCTAAAACAGTACTTCTGCTATCAAATTTCCAACCGTCATTACATTTTTGTCTCAGCTATATATAGAATCCTTATTCTAACTAATTCAAGTTTCCTCCTCCAGCATGAGGGGAATTTTAATAACTCGATCCCTATCTCTAATGAAACCTATCAGCTATTTAACTGTCTATTAAATACAAATGAAATGCTGACTGGAACTTTAAAACAATTCTAAATTAACTAGGACTCTAACTCTCTTTCCATGCCATAGTGGCTACTCCTCGTCCTTTGAAACCTGGTCGTCTTTAGATTTGGCTGAGCCGGATATTAAATACGCCATATTGGCCTTTGAACGCTGAATCCTTATCTGCCCTGTGGTACTAGGAGGTGTCCCTTGCTTCTCGGCTTCTGTTTTCCATAATTTGCTCGAACATGAACAACACTTTTCTGAGCCTTTAATAACCCAAGGTATGGAACGTGGCCACGTTTTAGATATGTTGTAGGCTGTGGTGATGGAAAAGTGTCTCTTTTTCAAAAACTCCCTCTCATAATATCAAACTGTCTGTCTGCGTTAAAAAACATCATCTACAACATCCCTGTGGTGACTGTGTCAAATCAATCTGAATTGGTTTGGACTGTTCTAACTCAATAGCATGTAATAAATCATTCAGGCTTGCCTTGGACACAGGGCTCTCTTCGACAGCTATAGCTTTGCCCTTTTCTTTATTAATTTGGCTTCTTGTCCTTACCCTTGAGACTGCTTCAGATTTGCTTGCTTCAGCTACAGTCTTCTTACCTTGAGTCTTCTCCTTTGTTGATTTCTGAGGCTGTTCTTGAATGACTAATGGCTTCACTGGTTTTGGTAGCTGTGGCTTGGTTTGATTTTTAGCCCTTACCTCCCTTTGAATCTCAGCAATTGTAAACTCTCGGGCTGGTTGTGGAGTAAGACCAGTCTTACTTTGGAATCCAGCCATGAAGATAAAAGAACTCCAGTCTCTGCCTATCTTTTGGAGGGCATCTAAAACCAGCAACTTAATCAGACCATGATGAAATAAAGAGGTTTCACAATCCTCTTTCCTCAGCTGCACCTTATCACACATCTTACTTAAACTGCGAAATAAATAAAATGGAATGTTTATGGAGACTTTCCCGGTAAAATGCAAGAGCAGTTTAAAATGATAAGGATAAACCTTATTGTACCTTCCTTCACAGGTCAAATACTTCTGTATGCAGGTGAGAAGAAGAGCATAATGTTCCTTGAGATAATACCTGGGCACTTCTTTTGTGAAGTCTTCATTTACATCGACCTCTTTTAATAACTCCTTACAAGGATTCCTATCAAATTTAAAATTTTTGAACCATTCTTCCTGTCCTTTTGGGATCTCAGTTACAGCAGTTATTGCTTCTGGAGAAACCGATATCTCTAACATGGCTACCTTTGAATTCAAACCAGTGAAATTAAGCGCAAATTCTTTAGCTACCTGTGCATGCCCTCCTTGTAGCTTTTTACAAAATCTCCAGCACCCGGCATCTTTAAATGACTTCTTCACGCCTTCATCTCTCAAGGTTATGTCCAGGCCTTCAGGTTCATTCCTTTGACATTTGCCGGACCTGTGCTCCTTTCTCTCCATTTTCACTTTGAGATCTTCACAGTCAAATTCTAACAGCTCCGGTTGAGATGATGATACAACGATACAACTCCTCTTTTTTATTCGGCCTCGCTTGTAATCAGGCTCGCTTGAACAACCTCGCTTGAAATTCAAATCGAAACATGACTGGTCACTCATGCAACACTCACAACCATTATTAAGGACTATGCACAGTAAAATCTCTTGGGAATGATATTTTCGTGCATATCAAAAATCTATTGGTGGAGTAGCGGCAAATGAACGTTCAGACATGATTTCAGGAGGTACTCAAACTGACATGAGCGGACGGAAATATTGACTCACCTATGGACTTGACATTTCAGGAAATATTCGCTGCGGAATGCACGAATCCATGATTTCGCAGTGCTGTTAGTTATATTTTTTAATGATGCGCTACGAAACTGCTTAATCATTACGCGCTGCGAAACTGCTAGACTATGATTGCGTTGCGAAATGGGCAAATAAGACTGCGGTGCGGAATCACTAAAAGACAAGGTGACTTGGCATAGACAAGACATGACTATGGAATAATGATGAGTGGAGGAAAGCCAATAGGAGCAGAGTCTGATTTAAGCTTAAAAACCTTTAAAACTTTGAATCCTAAGTGAGAGAAATAAAAATGAAAACAGCTTAAACATAGACCTTTGTCATCAAACTAGGGCATGTAACTATATGCATCAAACTTTTAGTTCTAAGTGATAACAGGGGACATGTGGCCACTCCCTGAGCATTCATGCTGATGCCGAATAGGGAACTCCAAGCGCAGCTGCAGAAGGTGAATCGACAGAGGCAGAAGAGGAACCGAACGTGCATGGGTTCTAATAGCTAAAAGCCAAGAACACAGATAGTCGAGTCAAGTGGAAGTAGACAAAGAGAAAGTCTAGAGATGACAAAGGTGGATAGTTGAACACTGAAAGACAGACACCAGAGAAGAGGTATTTAAGCGAAAGCAAAGATAGATAGAGGGCCGAGCTGACCAGTGGCAGCATCGAGCACCAGAACTTGAGAGATTCAAGCCATCCCATAGAGGAATCTATCTGGATTGAGCATCACATTTGGCTCCTTCCACTATAGACCAGAAGGTCACAAAGCTAGTAGGAAGAAGAAGAGTCTATGTACTCTAGTGGCTTGGGGAATCCAAGAAACTACCCTGCCAAGCAAACATGCTTTAGGAGAACTCACATTGAGTCCCTGCATTGTAATTCTCTAGTCAAAGACCCAATAAAATAAGGCCACTACTGAAAGCTGGACCGAAGATGTAGCCCTGGAGAATAGGGTGAACTCCTTATTAAAATTGCTTGTGTCTTTGTGGTTGCTTACTGTATTTCTCTGTTGTATTTCCACTTCTGTGTATTGGCAATCTAATCAATCCGTTGCTTAAATAACACATAACACACATCGACACATGATTCTGTAATACCTTTTTTTAATAAACCTTAAACTAGTGTCACTCATAGGGTGATTATTAGATCAACCAAAAAAAAGAGGGAAATATTCACACTAAATCGAATTTCAAAAGATACGTGTTGGGGAAGCGAGAGAGAAATGTTAGGAAAATTCATCCAAGTTTTAATGGAATAAAGTAACTAGAATGATGATTAGTAAGGAAAGTGGCATACTTGCATGAATGGTCACTCTTTATGATCACCTTCATAGTATTCCATGAAGGAAAACCCATCCTTCAAGTGATTAAATAAATTACACAAAAGCAAAGAAAATAATTTAAATAACCCTAATAAAAAATCCTCAATAACAACAGAGCCTTGGATGTGACCTCAAATTTATGGTAAGGGTTCGAGTAACCCTTGAAATTTGATATCAAAATCAAATTACGTCCACAGAAAGGGGAAGACTAATAATTAACTTGATGTGATAGACAAAAAATGAATTAAGAGATGATTATAGCACCTTGCATATGACCGGAGGAAATTAATGCAATAATTCAGTTGTGGAGCTTACTTCATTGAATAATACATCTAAAATAGGAAACCCATAGGTTTCAGAACAAGTTGTTCTCTTCATAGTTTAAAATCCATTCTCAACGCATAATATTGAATGGCGCCCTCCTTGTGACACCAATATGGGAGGGTGTTTACCCTCTAACCGCCTACTCCATCCCGTCATTGATCAAAATTTTTAGCTTAAGGGGGTGTAACGCAAGTTTAGAGTTATTCACGCCAACCGAGAAAACCCTAACTACTGGCCCTTCGGTAACAACCTGCATAGCATAGGCTGCAGTCTCACTCGAAGCAGTATTAGGGGATGCTATAACTAGTCTTCTACATCCATAGGCTTGTGTGATGGTCTTCCTAAGGTTCTTATAGCTTAGATCTTCCTTCACCCAGATCTATTCCGTCTGCTTGTCAACTACTACAAATCTATTTAAATGACCTTCAGATCTTTGCTAAGGTACTCGATTGTACTTAACAAGCATAAAAAAGACATATTCACTGCTTTCATGCAATAAACTATATATTGTGAAGCCTTTATGGGCTAGATCTACCTTCGTACAGATCTATCCTTTTCAAACAATTAACTACAACAAATCTATCTAATGTTTTCCCAATCTCCATGAAGGCGGTTAATTATACTTAATATGCATAAACATTATAGATCTATCTCTTCAATGCATAAATTAAGCACTAATTCACATAAACAAACCATAGAGAAAAGATACATAAACTTAAACAAAAGTAAATAAACAAGGCACAGATGCATAGATTCGGCTCAAAACAGTCTTTATTAAGATGTGAACATTCAAATATAGACTTCTTATCCCTACGCACTGAGTTGTAGTGGACGCACACTCGGCTGCAGACTTACCAAGGTCTTGGTGCACTCAATTGCAGGAGACTTCCCCTTTTTCCTAAGTACATGAAACTATCTTTTCCTACCTTATCACCCTTGCCCTTACAATGATTCTTCTCCAAAATTTGTCCCCTTATACTTGCTATGACTGAATTATATATAGCCTTTTCATTACAATACCATGGTCCGCAAACCATGGGTGGTTCCCAAAAACCATCCTATCACCTACCCATACAAGGGACTAATGATCTTTGATTCTTACCCAATTCACACTCTACTTCCACATTTTGCAAAGACATTATATTCTTTAAAAAAATATATTACAGAAATTGACTTTACTGACAAAAATTGACCCCAAGGAACCCATCCCAACATGCCCCCAATAGAAATATGGTAACTCACCCTTGATTCACTCAGTTGGATTCTCCAATTTATTACGAAGTTCACTAAGCTCCAACTTCAATACTTCAAGCTCTGTTGTGCTCTGTAATGCGACATGTTGACTTCTTCGACCAACTTCTCTATAGTTGGCCCCTCCATCGAGAGGTGCATGGTCCTTTATGTCTGCTCAAAAGTCTTCAGCTTTTCCTGGATGGCCAGAGTTATATGGCTTGCTTCCTCTATCCATGATTGAATTGAAGCCTTCAAAATTACTTCTTTATGTTGCAGCTGCTCAACTTGTGCCTACAGTAGCTTCATTTCTTGCAAGCACATGAAGCATTGGACTGGTGCCAAAGTGCACATAGTCGCCCTGATCTCATCAACCTGTTGTTGTGCCTCTTTGATATTTGTACATAGGCACTACATGTTTGAGTCATCCTACAATGTATTCCATAGTTCCATTACATTTTCAAAAGGCCAATGTAGCCCGATACCGCATTCTCCAAAGTAGACATGTTTTCTCTGATGGCTACGCAACGCTACTCCCTAACCTCTCGTGAAGTAGTTTGCTACAGTTTCAATTTTAGTTCTGGTATCTTGATCTAAAAATCAAAAGTAACTCTTCCTATCTCATCCTTATATTGTCGCACTACAGAATTTGCTGAGGTTGCCTCATCCTTTGGAATTTGTAGCTCTAATACTGAATAACACACTTCTGTAATTGATGATTCTAGGCTTTGGCTTTGTGCTGCTAGCTCTTCTTTTTCCTTAAGATCTTGAGCCTTTTCAGTAAATATCTTCTCATTATTCATTTTGACTTCACTAATTACCAATAGTACACGCTGCTCTCTGATATGAAGCTCATATGAGACCCCCTAATGAAGCACATGGAGGGTCTGAAGGGGCAGTGTGACTAAATTCATGCCCATTGCCTTGATCTTTCTGATCTAAGTGTCATCTTCCTCTAACTTTGCGTGTAATTTCCCTTCTGGAAAGGGAATGACTATGAGATCCAAATTCTGTTATATTTCCATTACACTCTCACTCACTTGCTATAAGCTCTCTTGAACCCCTCTCGCTTGTCCCACGCTCACTTGAATTATGCTTGTTTGAATCTATAGCTCATGCAGATCCTTTTGGATGCTCCCTAGCATCTGCATGTACTTCTACTCAAATTAAGTCCACAACTCCATCGTTGTGTCACGGACCTTATCCCTGATCTCATTCAAGTCCCCCTTAGTGAGGACTATTGGGTTTGCATTTGTGTGCTTGTCCAATTTTTGCTTCTTCCTGGGTCTAGAAGTCATCTCCTTAGCCTACTTCTACAATTTGAAAGGAGTGCTCTTCTTGTCATTCCTGCCTCTTTCCTTCTCAGACTATTCCTGCTCTTCAATATTTTTGGAAGTCAATGCTTCGACTTCTACTATGGTCTCTTTTGTAGTACGCTCTTTATCGGTAGCTACCTTAGCAACACCTTCCTTCTTCTTATGATTCGCCAACTCCCACACTACTATTTGTGCTGCTTCGTTCTGTTTCTATGCAACTATTGTCTGCGTAGAAGAGCTTTCTCTGCCTTTGCTGGTACCTACGCTAAGATATGTGGGTTGTCACCACTCTACTAGCCATGTCCCCACAATCTCCTATACATCGGCCTCCGTAACTACGTATGACAATTTGTACCATATCTTCTCAAGGTCCTACCTCACGTGCATGGATACATTATGAAAATCAGCCTTAAATTCCAAGATGACCCACAACTACTCAAACAAGGTTGGAGATAACCTTGGCCTCTGATTGATTACTGTGCAGAAGTCCATCTCAACCAGTATCTGGTAGTCACCATGTAACGAGTATAATCAACAATAGCAGCTAGGCATAGTGAAATGCCTTACTTTTGTCCTGTGCTTCGAGGGAAATTTTCTAAGAATTCCTTGTAGAGGTACTATGCCTAGTTGTACAACACCCCCTTTGTGGACTGTGCAACCGATGAAATTATTGTCATCGGAACCTTGTCCACGTGATATTTTCTCATGACCTTCCTAGCCAAAATGTGAGTGGCAAACTACACCACTTGGTCTGTGATAGAGCGGATAGAGTATCTGCATGACTTCCTAACCAACCCAAACTCAGTTTTCATTTTATCTGCAATTTCCTTATCCTTGCTTTTGCCTCCAAACTCCTTGGCTAGATCCACCCTTTTATAGGGAAATTTCGTAACTTTGTGGATCAACATGTCTTTTATGGGGATGGGTTCACCTAACCACAAACACCCATCATGCACCAGCACGAGAAATTGCTGCACACAGACAATATTGATAATCAACTTTTGAAAGTGTGACACACACGACATATGTAGAAATTCGGCTTGCTCGACCCCTTTTACCCATTTAATTGGTTCCAGCTTAGTTACCCTAGTCTCTTCACAGTAAATCTTGGTCATGTACTTATTGGTGGCCAAATGTGGAAATTTCTCGTGATCGGCGAGATCCAAATCCTCTAGTTTTAACACAAGGATATGCACTAAGAGCGTGCCTTCAAATACCACTTCTTCCGGAAGTAACAATGTAGAGATTGTGAACTTGCCTAAATTTGGGTCCTTGGGTAACTTTAATTTCCCTTTTCACAGAGGGATATACGTTGAGAGCCTAATGATAGGCTCACCTTCATCAACATATAATTCATCAACTCCATCGCAAATTTCTTCTGCTTCTAAATCCATAGGTTCATATGACTACTTTTCCTTATCCATCCTCCCTTTTCGTCAAACCTCTATGTGCTTCTTCCTCGATGACTGCCTCACTCGTATAGGTTTTGGTTTCTTCTACTTCTCCTTAGAAGCAGATTGCTTTGGCCTAGGCAACTGCAATGTCGTAGTACAAATGGTGTAGCTTCCATTGATGCAACTTCAGGGGCTTCTTCTTGAGAGACAACAACTTCAAAAGTTACAGGTTTGACAGAAATCTCTTCAAGGATAATATTCTAGTTCCACTCAGGCAGTCTCACAAATATCGGGCATGCAACTAAATCCTCCCAAACCTACTGATTCATAGAGCGAAAAAAAGAGGGCTTATAAGCAGTTTTCAGAAGGCAAAGTGTTCTATGGCAGACTACATGCCAGATTTATAGGTGATTTCGAATTCAAATTCGACCATTCGCTCCATTTTCTGATCATAAATGAATCTTTGGTGGAAAATCTCCAAATATTTTCACCATAAATGCTACCTACCTGCTCCTCCTAAAAGGATTTTCGCTATCCAATCATGAATAGTGACTTCAATGACTACTTTTGGACCCATCTGCACGACACCATCCTCCATGGCACAACCCTCTTGGTGCACCTCCTCTTGGTACATTGATTGCTTTCCTTGCGCAAACCCCTTACTGCGTTTTCCTTTTCCTTAGGCAATGTAGTTTATAATCGCACTCTCCCTTGCAGCTGCCTGGAGAACTAAGACTGTGATGCTACCACGCATTCATTGCCCAGGGGCAGGATCCCCTATATACAAGTTCAACCAACTTCCATTCACCCTTCCAGGGAACAATTTGCCATTCAACTTTGCGATCTGAACTGTGCTACCATCAATGATTTCGTTAACAACATACGGGCCTAACCAGTGCATTTGGAATTTTTCTAGAAACTTTGTGAACTTACTATCATAGAGCAAAACCAAATCAACCATCTTGAAGGTGCGTACCTTAATATGCCTATCATGCCAGGTATTCTCACATTCCTTTTTCACTTGCTGGTGAAATCCTACAACAAACTGGTCTTGTTCCAACTCCATCAACTGCGCAAGTCATTCCTCCAAGGTCTCGTGATCCGCCAGCTCTATCCAATTTGCAATGCGCAAGCTTGGCACATTATATTCCATGGGCATTACCGTCTTGATCCCATAGACCAACCCAAACGGATTTTGTCCTGTCAACTTCTTGCACGTCATCTTATATGCCCATAGAACTGTCGAGATGCGTACATCCCAATCGTTTCTCTCTACATTACAAACCTTTGTTAATGCATTCTTCAAAATTTTATTGAATGATTCCATTGTACCATTGACTTGGGGATGATAGGGCATACTCTTTTGACAGTAAACTTGAAATTACTCGAGCATCATGTTGATTGTTTAATTCAGGAAATGAGTATCCCTATCACTCATCAATATCTTAGGGCACCCAAACCGTGTTAAGACATATTCAAACAAGAACTTTACAGCTATAACAGTAGTAAAATCCTTCACTTACTATACTTCTACCCATCTAGTTAAGTACTCTATCACAGTAGTGATGTATCACGTGCCTATCTTCCTTCCTAGTGGTTGTATCAGACCTATAAAGTCAATTTCCAATTTGTCAAATACTTGTAAC
>APFE031549535.1:1422-13922 GCA_000404065.3 Pinus taeda
AAGAGAGTTCGAGATGAAAGACATGGGTCTCATGCACTACTTTCTAGGCATGGAAGTGTGGTAGAAGGATGGGGAAGTGTTTGTATCTCAAGGCAAGTATGGCAATGAAATACTCAGGAGATTCCACATGGAGAAGTGCAAGCCCATGCAGACTCCTCTAGCAAGTAACTGGAGGACGGAGGATGTTACTTCAGGAGAAGTAGTAGAAGCTACTGTGTATTGGTAGCTTATGGATTCATTGATGTACTTAGTGAACACACAACCAGATTTGTGCTATGCGGTGAACCAGCTAAGTCAAGATATGGTTCAGCCTACCAAGCTATTTTTGAAGGTAGCGAAGCATGTTTTGAGTACCTCAGAGGCACATCTTAGTATGGATTATGGTACAGACGGTCAAAGGGAGTGAAGCCACAGGGCTTCACAGATGCAAATTGGGCAGGGAGTCCATCAAATCGGAAGAGCACATCAGGAGGAATTTTCAACCTTGGTTCAGCTGCAATTTCTTGGTATAGCAGGAAACAGAGGTCAGTTGCACTCATCTCAGTAGAGGCTGAATACATGGCTGCAAGTCAAGCAGCATGTGAGGCCATTTGGATGCGGAAAATTCTAGTTGGTTTGTTTAATCAGAGGATGGATCCAACTGTGATCTATTGTGATAATCAGAGTTGTATCAAACTCTCTGAGAATCCAGTATTTCATGACGAGTCCAAGCATATCAACATTCAGTATCATCATCTCAGAGATTGTGTGGCGAGGAGGATCATGTTGTTGCAGTATATTTCGACCGAGGAGCAAGATGGTGACATTTGGACTAAGGCATTGTCAAAGTGTAAATTCGAGTTCCATAGAGACAGGATCAAGGTGGTAGATAATCCCTTTATTGTTGAGATGGAGAGTTGAAAATAGCAACAAGAAATGCTAAAAATAGCATTGCTAAAGATAGCATTTCAGAATATTCCAATTTTAATTTGTTCTTGAATTAAAATTGATAATTAAAAATTGAATTTAGTCTCACCAGCTGTTTGAAAAATAATTAATTAATTCATCTTGAGTTAATTAGTTGGAGAAATTCAAACATGAAGTCTTTGTAAAGTCACGCAACAATTATCCCTTTGATTGAAGAAGTTATCCCTTAATTAAGGCGATAAGGATGAGTTGTATTTGAGTTGTAATTAGTTAGCTCAGTTAACTGAGTTAAGTCCAGTTAGATTAGTTCCAAACAGTTTGTGGAACTAATTGTGAGTTCAGTAAGTTAATGCATGCATGCATACAACTAGTGTACTCCAAATAATTGAATATTCTCTCATACATAACTCATGCATGTCAGTTCAGACAAAGACCCAGTTGAGATTAAAGGCAGGGACAATGTACTATCAGTTGCAAGAATTTTCCTATGAGAAAATCTCTTGCATCACGATTGCGCAGTTTTACGGTGTGTAAGAGCAGTGTTCCACTTGGTTGAAGGTGAATCATCCCAGAGGAACAACGCAAGGAAATAGGAGGCTTGGAGGACAAAGGAGAAGGCATATGTGTTGTCTATTCTGTCTATGAGCAACAGTGAGGGATTGTACTGAGAGCTGGATCTCTGTGAGAGCTAATGCTTTGTGTAATCTTGAGACATTTCCACTTGTATGATAATACAGATAGCGGGGATTTTAGTTGAGGCTTTCCCCAAAGTATTCTTTTGTGTTTCATGTGTGATTGATTCTTCTTCTCTGTTATATGTGTTCTGTTTGATCTTGCTCAAATTAGTTAAGCTTCTACAAGTTTGATTGTAGAAGTAGATTAAGTATTTTGCTTTAGTACATTGCATAATCAAATTAATCTACAGTGAGAATTTCTACTTTTACTTGAGATGGTTATAAATCCTGTCCACTTTATTAGTGCTAACCTCTCTTGCCTATCCTTATACCAACCTAGATCCATCTTAACTCTAAATATGCCAAGCGCTAAGAGGGATCAAATCTCTTTTTACTCTAAACAAGGTTTCTACCTCAAGAGATTTGATCTCACCTTACACATAGTAGATCGAAGCTAGATCTAGGCTGGTTTAGTTATTAATTATAATTATTATCCCTGTCGAAAGACAAGTTATATTGTAATCAGTTTATGGTAAAAAAGTTGACTTCTCAAAATTTCAAACAATCTCTAAAATTTATTAAAACTTTTGAAAATTATAAGATTAAATTAAATATTTGAAAATTAAAAATCAATTTTATGATTTTTTAAAAATTTATTTATTTATTTATTTATTTTTTTTAATTTGCTTTTTAAAAAAAAAAAGTCAATTATTAAGTTAAATTAATATATATATATGATTAACAAGAGTTCAAACAGTAATGAATTAAAAATGGACCAATTAATCAATTTACTCTGTTACTATTCTCCATTTAGATTAAGACATTTTTTTTGATAGGCAAGGCTAACCACCTTGCGACTGGCTTAAATGACTGTAGCTGCATGCCTTTAACTTTATAACACATCCCATTATTTTTCATTTATCTCGTTGCGCGCGGGTGTGTTATAAAGTTAAAGGGCATGCACCTAACCAGTGATTTAATGCCCTATGGCAAACTGGTTAGCTCTTGCCTTTTTGATACACCAATTATAATACACTTATTTTGATGAAATATGTACAATTTAAAAAGAAGGCCCACAATAATGATTGCATAATTCGTATTTATATTACATCATGGTATTATTTAAACATGGAAATGATATCATGTCTCAAAAATATATCCCACACTTCAAAATACGACCTTAAATGGGCGCTGGGTAGCGTATTTAAGAGTAACCTGGACTGGTAAATTGAGTTACGACAACAGGGACAAAGAAATCAGTGTAAAGTTAAGTTGTGCCACCTTTCTTGACCCCTGCAAATACGTCTGACCTATCCCCACACTTTATCCGCAAAATTAGATGACATGTCTCCTTAGGTGGCATATGTTTTCAATGTGGATTCAATTTAAATTTTATTCTTTCGAAATACTTTTCACCTTTTTGAATTTTATTATTTTGAAATATTTTGTCTTTCTTTCCGAAAATCATGGGTGAGGATAGTTCATTAAATAGGGTTATTATTGTTCCATGTTTGTCATTAGTTTTTGTTAAAAATGTTCATTGTTTGATTAATTGATTTTAATTATTAAATATGAATAATAATATTATTTAACATAATTTTTTATTTTAATGATTTATTATTATTATTTTAATTTAATATAATTATAATTATTGTGGAGAAAATATTATTATTTTTATTTATATTTAAACTTTATTTTATAATATATTTTCATTACTGATGGCACTGTAAATATTAGTATTGATGAAACTGTAAATATTAGCAAAGTAAGTTTTTTTGATATTACAGTTTGTTTACATGATGCATTGGAGACAGTTGAATTTCTCCATATTGAGTCTCAAGTACAGCGAGACGATCCTAATTTCAAACAACATTCAAAGAGTAATGAAACCACTTCAAAAGAAAATTTGGATGCAACAGAAAGTCATGTTCATGCAAGGGTATGCAAGAGTCATTTGCATACAGATGTGAAGCATGTCATTCCCAAAACTTTTATAAGATCGTGGGAAGAAATTATGCATAACAAACACAGAATTGGTTTGGGATATAATGTCTTGGATGTATCTTTTCATATTATTTATTTTTCTAAACCTAAACAATTTTGTAGTGTTGGATTTTTAGATGGTGTTGTTCCAAAACAAGTTGATCGATGTCAACATTGTGATAGAGTTGGACATGTGAAAGATCAGTGTTTTGATCTTCACTCATGTGAGCATTATGGAAAGTACGATCATCATTTAAACAGATGTTCCAGATTAAAGAACAATGTTGCAAGAGAGAAACTAAATTTTTGATGGATTACTTCTTGAGATTGGTCTAAAGGAGCCAAGAAGATTTATAGGTCATACCATAAGATATGTTCGAGAGTATTGGCCAGCCTTGCAGTGATGAAGAATACTTCGTCTTCTTACCCTATATCTGACAAGGGAAGAATTGATAGAGTTGTGATGGTCTGCTACAGTTTCGAAGGTTTGTCAAGCTAACGAGCCTAAGTCAGAAATCCACAAGTGAGCCTGAGCCACAACCTGTACCAGTTAGAGCCAGAGTTGTAGCCAGAGAGACTTCAGTTTTTGTTGAATGAGTTGTTTTTGAACGAACACTAACAGATTCGGAATTGTTCGAGGAACTACATTGATGGTTCCAGAGTTGACATTTTTTATTGATCTGAGAACTGTTATGAAGGTTCCAGACGTACGTATCATTTGTGGTTTTCTCTTAAAAACCACCATCCTTTGTTTATGGTTATCCTTGAAAACCATTTCTAGGAGAAGTTAAGCTCTTGTCGAGATGAATTTTTGCATTTTGAGCTCTCATTCTTGGACTTTGATACATCCCTTTGGATTAAGGGGGGAATGTTAAACAACTAATCCTTGGGATTAGGTTTGTGTTATGGTAATTATTTGTTAGAGTCCAAGAAGACCCGGAAACTGAATCAATGGTTTCTTGATGTATTTATATGTACATTATGTACGTCATTATGTGAGATCAATCAATAATACAGTTAATTTGGTTTCCAATTTGTTATGTCTTACATTATCTTGAAAAATCACTATGAATCATAAAAGTTTGCATTCTCAAATATTTAATTTTCTTAATTTATTATTTTTTTAGTTTTAGATTTTTAATAAATATAGTATTAATAAATTATATATGATCTCTCTATAACCTGTTGGCTTTCCCTTATGTCTGATAATATTTTAGATTTACCTTTAGCTAAGGTAACATGTATGGATGAGTTTTAAGTAATGTCATTATTATAAATGCTCTGGTATTAAGAAACTATGTGTTATAGCTCTGATATGAAAATATAGCTCTAACCTGGAAATATATGATAACAGAAATAACCCAATAAATAACAAGATCGAAATAGATAGAAATGATTCTGTTTATTGATCAAAACCCTTAAGGTAGGGCAACACCATACATTCACTCCTTAAGGAAGGAGAACACTCCACAAGCCATATGCATATTCATACAATAATCTTTGACATTATTCCTTGACCTCACTCCATGTGGAGTCTCTAGCCTCTATATAGGCCTCATATATACAATACCATGGTTCCCTCATACCATCAAACTAATACCATGGGCCCATTAACTTATTACTAACTACTTGTGGTCCCTTACATGATATGGGTTAACCACCTTATTTATTACTATGGGCCATCCCATTATTACATTATTACCTTGGGTACCTCCCTTGGTACCCTATATTATCCCCCCTAGGTATATGACATTAAATGTTATATACCTAGGGGGGATAATATGGGGTACCAAGGGAGGTACCCAAGGTAATAATGTAATAATGGGATGGGCCATAGTAATAAATAAGGTGGTTAACCCATATCATGTAAGGGACCATAAGTAGTTAGTAATAAGGTAATGGGCCCATGGTATTAGTTTGATGGTATGAGGGAACCATGGTATTGTATGTATGAGGCCTATATAGAGGCTAGAGACTCCACATGGAGAGATGTGAAGGAATTGTCAAAGATTATTGTATGTATAGGCATATGGCTTGTGGAGTGTTCTCTTTCCTTAAGGAGTGAATGTATGTTGTTGCCCTACCTTAAGGGTTTGATCAATAAAGAAGCAATTTCTATCTATTTCTATCTTATTGTTTCTGGGTTCATTTGTATTATCTTATACTTTCATATTAGATCTATAATATTTCCGGGTTAGATTTATAACAAGTGGTATCAGAGTTATATTATTTCTGGGTCAGATCTATAACAAGTGGTATCAGAGCACTTTCTTCGGCAAAAAATTGGAGAATATATATATATATATATATATATATATTTTGCAGGATTTTGGGGGCGGCGAGTTTGCAGATCAGATTTGTATGATTTGGTGTAAGATCTGCAAAATCTAATTGTATATATGGATACTATGTGAAAAAATACCCGATTTCAAAAAAAAATCAGTCGAATCGGAGCCCGGATGAAGGAGATATCGCTGATTTAAAAATCAGTGGGGTTGCAGACAATTTTTCGGGGCAACAAGTTTGTGGTGCAGATCTAGACATCCTAGTGCAAGATCCGCAGAATCTAATTGCAGATCTGAATTCTTTGTGAAAAAATACTCGATTTCAAACAAAAAAAATCAGTCAAATCGAAGCCCGGATGAGAGAGATACCGCTGATTTAAATTCAACTCTTTTTTGCAGAAATTTTGGTGATGGCGGGAGAGTTGCAGCGCAGATTTGAAATTCCAGTACCTGGATCAAGATTTCTATCACATGGGCAGATATAGAATGATTGCTCTATTTCTGAAAACAGGTTATAATAGGGATTCTGAGCAATATTAACGGAACTATGACAATTTCAAATTTTCTCCAAGTAAGTGAATTTTTTTCAGAACCCTCTTCATGGCGGTTCTTTTTACAGGCAAAGATTATGGTCCTACTATTGAAGAATACATAAAAAAAAAAAAAAAACACAAGTCATTATGGGCACATAATTGGAGAACTTTTCTAGTGTTTAATTTTGAAGATGAGGCAGCCACATGGCGGGGATTACTTAACCAAAAGAAGTGTTCCAACTTGTCCGATGAAGAATTTGAAAAATTACTTTTAGACAGATGGTCTCATGCCAGAAAACAAGATAAGGAGAAATAGGTGGGGCTATTTCCTATTGGTATATCCTTATTGCAGGTTCATGGATTGATTCAGAAAGAGAAGATCATTATTTCTATAAATCCTAGTTGCAAACATAATTTCATCAATGTTAATTTGGCAAATAAATTGCAAATTCCAGCAAAACACATTGAACACACACAGGTGGATGATGAGGATGTTCAAGTGTATAAGGATTTGAAGATTTCTATGGATAAATATGTGTTTCATGGTGATTTTTATACTTTAGAGATGGATAATATGGATGTTGTTTTAGGATATCCTTAGATGGAATCAGTGGGTACTATCAATATTAATGTGCAGAAGAAATTCCTGAAGCTCTTGTATAAAAAGAAGAAAATTACACTACATGATATTTCCATCAATAAACAGGTAGAGTCCACGGAAGTTGACGCAGAAGATGTTCCAGGGACTGACATATCAGATGATGAGCAGCTGATGGTCGACAATCAGATACAAACAGAGGTTGAAGTCGCAAAGGTTACAAGGTGTTGACACATCTGATGAGGGTTCAATGGTTGAAGTAATAATGGAAGATAAGACACCACAGTAAGCACCAGAACATGCACCAGATAAAAGTCAGGCTCCAGTAAAGGGTGAATTAAAGAAAAAGACACTGTGGGTTAAAACTTCAACATATCATCACTCACATCACCCAGCAAGACAACCATCAAGATGGCAACCAATTAGTCACAAGGACAACAACCCCCGCAAGACAGATAGAGAGGAGCGAAGATCCACCTACTACACATCAACACAGAAGAGCTACCATGGTCAACTTCCATCTCAAGCAAGCGAGGCACCAGCGAAATCGAGGGTTCACCTTTCTCTTGGATGCACATGCGTGGTACCAGTGGACTACTCTTTTGAGTAGATCTTATTATTTGTGTTTTTCCCATGTTTCGAGGACGAAACATGCTAAGGGGGGTGGAATGTTATATACCTAGGGGGGGTAATATGGGGTACCAAGGGAGGTACCCAAGGTAATAATGTAATAATGGGATTAGTCATAGTAATAAATAAGGTGGTTAACCCATATCATGTAAGGGACCACAAGTAGTTAGTAATAAGGTAATGAGCCCATAGTATTAGTTTGATGGTATGAGGGAACCATGGTATTGTATGTACGAGGCCTATATAGACGCTAGAGACTCCACATGGAGAGATGTGAAGTAATTGTCAAGGATTATTGTATGTACATGCATATGGCTTGTGGAATGTTCTTCTTCCTTAAGGAGTGAATGTATGGTGTTGCCCTACCTTAAAGGTTTGATCAATAAAGAAGCATTTTTATCTATTTTGATCAATAAAAAAAAAATCTCCACTTTTTTGCCCAAGAAAGTGCTCTGATACCACTTGTTATAGCTCTGATATTAAAATATAGCTCTGATATCACTTGTTATAGCTCTGATACCACTTGTTATATATCTAACCCAGAATATATGAGAAATAACAAATATACCCAATAATAACAAGATCAAAATAGATAGAAATGCTTCTTTGTTGATCAAACCCTTAAGGTAGGGCAACACCATACATTCACTCCTTAAGGAAGGAGAACACTCCACAAGCCATATGCCTGTACATACAATAATCCTTGACAATTCTTTCACATCTCTCCATGTGGAGTCTCTAGCCTCTATATAGGCCGCATACATACAATACCATGGTTCCCTCATACCATCAAACTAATACCATGGGCCCATTACCTTATTACTAATTACTTGTGGTCCCTTACATGATATGGGTTAACCACCTTATCTATTACTATGGCCCATCCCATTATTACATTATTACCTTGGGTACCTCCCTTGGTACCCCATATTATCCCCCCTAGGTATATAACACTATGGAGCCTTACATGGTAACCATGACTTCTGCCACCAATATCGTGTGTTCGTGGATGTGTTTACGTGTTGGCATGCACTTACCTCTATCGAAATGAACTTGGAGCATTGATGGTTATGAATATTGTCCATATCACAATACATTGGTTTAAATAGCCGTCAATTCCCTAATTAAATGAATATTGCATCAAAGTTGTTATTTGGTAAGTGGATTATGTTGATTTTACAATACTCCTAAAGCAAACATAAGGCAACTTGCCAATATTTCGATTTATCATTTTAATTTTTTAAATAAAATGAATGCCAACATTACCAATAACAACAATGAAATTATTTATTGAAAAGTTTCAATGAGGACATAGTACATGCAAATTAATCAAGAAATAAATTATATTGAATGGATAAAAAAATGAATGACAAGTTGCCTAAAATATTAAAACATATAATTATAAATATTCAAAAAATAATCGAAACATAAATTTACATAAAATATATTTTTATAAATTTTAAATTTTATTAAATTATTTATAATAATAATGGTCTCGACAGTCTATACTAATTTTTTTAATTAAGCAAAAACGATAGCACACCATTATATTAGAAATTTAAGATAATTAATGAATCATTAAATACATATTGCAATTTAATAGAAAATAGTTTGGTTGATGTGAATCGATGTCAACATTTAAAATTATGTAGTAATTTTACAAGAATATTTCTATTCTTCACCATGCAAGTGACATTAGCACCAAAATCGAACTACATTCTCTACTTTTGTTTCGTTCTCACCTCCATCGAAGAAATAGCCAAGGTAGATATATTTGCATTTTTAGTAAATTTAGGGTGTTATCTCCTCTTTTTTTCATGCTTTAGATTATCTTTTGGTCCTATTTTCGAATATTACACACAGATAATGGCCTCAATCTTTGAGTTCCCTTAAAACAATGTCTTTGTGAGTGCTATGAATACTTGTTAGTAATTTTGTGGCAAGACAATGGACTTTGTTGTGCATGGGCTTAGGTTTTTTATTATTAGTTTGGGCTTAGGTTTTTTATTATTAGTTTGCATGACGATCTTCTACTATCCTTTTCCATTCTTCTCCATGGTTCTGTTAACTTGAACTGATTCTTGATCCATTTTTTTGGTTGCTTTTTACTTTGTAAGGCTCTGCTTCCTCTTCTGAAGAGATTTCTTCTATGAAATTGAAGCTTCTTGTTTTGTAGCTCATGTCGTGAAGCTTTAAAAATTGACTTTTTAAAACATCTATAAGAAAAAGCTAATCAATATTTCAACATAGATTTTAATTCTACTATATCGACCTGAATGCTTAACTCGTTTTCACGCTTGTTTGGATGCTTAATTCAATTCCATAAATATTGTGAATCTTTTTAATTCTCATAGTTTTAAAGTTTTTGGTGTTTAATGCAATGCTACATGTAAAAAATTTCGCAAAGTGCTTCCTTTCGATCCTTTTTTATCGAATTACAACGACAACAAATTTGATAGTACATGAGAAAACCTGGCATTTTTGTATGGTTTCATCATTTTGTATTAAATACGAACTATTCGAGTGTTTTTTTCAGAGAGAAAAAGCATAATTGTATTATATTGAGACTATATAACAGATCCAGATAGTACAGATATCATGCTTTTAGAAGCTGGGAGTTCTTTAACTTATAACCAAAAGCTAGAGGATGAGTTCCTCTATGAGGAAAAAAACTGGAGCCACAACACATAAAACAGATCCAATTTTTTATGCTCCACATGCAAATTTAGATATGAACCCATGATACCAGAGATAGATAAACATTAATATACCATACATGTACGATGAAAGAAACAACAAGGGAGATGCAGAAAGAGAAATAAAAGCAGATCTGGAGATGACCAAAAGAGACTAAGAGCCAGGGACAGAGAAATCTTGAATGATAAAGGATTTCTCATCCGATATTACCTTCATGAACCAGGTACCTGTTTCTAAATGAATACCTTGCTTTGAAATATTGTCCGCTTGGTGGTTTAGATCCCTGTAAATGTGTTGAATGGAACGTTCTTTCACTAGTCCCCAGTAAAACATGATCCTGTCCATCCAACCTGAAAGGTGTGGGCTCCTGATATGGCATTTTCCCATGACATGATTGATCATAATTTTGGAGTCCCCAAAAAATGAAATGGACTGTATATCAAAAAAAATACAGAAAGGAAGAAGACCCGCTAGAGCCCTCGCCTTAGCCATGCTATTAGTGCCCTTTCCTCCATTCCATGAGATAAGAAATTGAATATTCTCGTCCATTATAATATGAACCCCGTAGCCACAAGAATTTTGTTGTGCAGCACCATCAAGAAACGCTCTTGGGGTCCTTGAGAGATAATCTTTCAGCAACTTTCTGTTGACACTTTTCAGTTTGGGTAGCTTTATCAGCACGGAATCATAGATGGTTATGATGTGTTGTAAGATATCCTTTAGAGGCACTTTTCTTTCTTTGAAAACTATGTCGTTCCTCCACTTCCATGCACACCATATGACAATGATAATTATTGATCTCCATGACTCTCTCTGCCCACTCCACCATTCAAAGTTGTGTGCATAGATACATGAGAAACAATAGGGAAACCATATAATATTGCCAAATCGTGCCATATTTTCTGAAAGAATTGGCATAGGAAGAACATATGATAGTTGGTTTCCTCAACAGATTCACAAATTAAGCATTTGCTTGGCCCGTGCCACTTTCTTTTCATTAGATTTTCCCAGGATAGATTTTTATTGTGGAACACCAGCCAAGAGAAGAAAATTAATTTGGGGGTGTTATACGGGAATAGTGTCCACACGGATGCTACTATTCCCACTAAGATGGGTGGCTATCTTAGAAACAAACAATCAAAGTCTACTATTGATTCCTTTTATGAAAATAGATGAGAGGAGAACCAAGAGGGCCAACCTGAGTCTTGTGCTCGATTCCCTCTCCTTCTTGATAGAGTTTTGTCGCTCGATCTTTGTCTATTCAGCTTCAAAAGGACCTGTAGAATCACAACAACATACTATTATACAAGAAACTAGGATCTAAGTTCATAAATAATGCAAGATCAGATGTGCATTAACTATATACAAGCATATATAAACAAGTACACAAGAATATGGAAGGAAACAAGAATAGCTTTATTCAGATAAAAAGTAGCAAGAGGATTACAACCATGAGCAGCTCTGACCCAGCATCATCCTCCAGCTAAGAAACCCTTCTTCACCTCAAGCAAAGAAAAATCACCCAACACTGTGAATGTACACCAGAATACCAACAACACTTCTCTATAAGTTAAAAAAATTCCAGCCTCCGGATCTCTGTGATGAGGGATCCATATATAGATGATTACAGAGAGGTGAGTTATCTTTTTGGATCTTGATTAGTGTCTTCTCTTTGATAGTTCCTGCTTCCACTTGGAGAATGAAGATCTCTTACTCATCCCTGGTCGAAAATGGAGTGGCAAGTGTCAGAGGGGAAGCTTTTGGAAGATTCCATTATCTTCCACCTCACATTTTCGTCCCTGCCATTTGTCCATTCCTGACCATCGCACCCTACAGAAGAGCAAAACAGTATGCATCACATCGTGTACATTGGGAAGGTGATATGCATCGTACCCTCTGCATGGAGCTTTCAGTATGGTTCAGTTTTGACCATTTATGAGCAGTTTTTAGTGGAGAACTTCTGGGAGATGATGTAATCAGTTGACCTTGTTCCTTTAGGCAGTGAAGCAATGCTTTTAGGGACTTAGGAGCCCTCAGTCTATGGACATTTATGATTGGGGTTGAAGTGCCCAAAAATGTCTATAACAGTTGCCCCCTAAAGCATGAGGTCGTTAATCTTTTTGATGTCAGGTGAAATGCTTTACTATGAGGATCCGAAGTTTTTTCGAGCTGGGAGGCGACCTGTAATAAGATA
>APFE031549535.1:14935-57540 GCA_000404065.3 Pinus taeda
CTCTGACCCAACATCATCCTCCAGCTAAGAAGCCCTTCTTCACCTCAAGCAAAGAAAAATCACCCAACACTGTGAATGTACACCAGAAAGCCAACAACACTTCTCTACAAAATACAAGATTCAAGCCTCTCGATCTTTATGATGAGGGATCATATATAGATGATTGTAGGGACGTGAGTCATCTTCTGGGGTCTTAATTAGTGTCCTCTCTTGATAGTTCCTGCTTCCACTTGGAGAATGAAGATCTCTTACTCATCCCTGGTCGAAAATGGAGTGGCAAGTGTCAGAGGGGAAGCTTTTGGAAGATTCCATTATCTTCCACCTCACATTTTCGTCCCTGCCATTTGTCCATTCCTGACCATCGCACCCTACAGAAGAGCAAAACAGTATGCATCACATCGTGTACATTGGGAAGGTGATATGCATCGTACCCTCTGCATGGAGCTTTCAGTATGGTTCAGTTTTGACCATTTATGAGCAGTTTTTAGTGGAGAACTTCTGGGAGATGATGTAATCAGTTGACCTTGTTCCTTTAGGCAGTGAAGCAACCTTTTTAGGGACTTAAGAGCCCTCAGTTTATGGACATTTGTGATTGGGGTTGAAGTGCCCAAAAATGTGTATAACAGTTGCCGCCTAAAGCATGAGGTCGTTAATCGTTTTTGATGTCGAGTGAAATGCTTTACTATGAGGATCTGAAGTTTTTCCGAGCTTGGAGGTGACCTGTAATAAGATACAATACAATACATTATATGACAACTTTTTTTCATGATTTAACTGAGGCAAGCATTCCCATGCTTAGCTTTATAAACTCATTTTCATGTACATAGGATAGACGATCGTCTGTGTGACAGACTGATGATATGGACACATCATCCTTTGATTTGGATTATCATCTGTTCGGTAATGATGTACACTGGATGTTTTTATATTCCTGAATATATCGCAGCCGGGATGGATAAAACTAGATCCGGGGTCTTCAAACTCGGCCAATCTTCACTCGGAGTACAAGTTGATCCATGTGAAAAATGTTTTATAGTCGAACATGAAAGACATCGCTTGATTACCAGCTAATGATGTAAGTTGTTAATAGGCGCGAGAGGAATCACCAATAATGACAATGACCCTCAAGGTACTACAGTACAATCTACGTGGTGTGAAAAAGGGACTTGGCGTCGAACACCACGCAAAATCTCTCGGTCGAAGGTCATTGATGTAAACCTGTCGCCGAAAGTGAGAAACTTGCCATTGAGGCATGCAAGCTTCAAAGTATATCCTTTATCCGTGCTGATAAAGTGAGAAACTTTATCAGCACGAAATCATAGATGGTTATGATGTGTTGTAAGATATCCTTTAGAGGCACTTTTCTTTCTTTGAAAATTATGTCGTTCCTCCACTTCCATGCACACCATATGACAATGATAATTATTGATCTCCATGACTCTCTCTGCCCACTCCACCATTCAAAAGCTGTGTGCGTAGATACATGAGAAACAATAGGGAAACCATATAATATTGCCATATCGTGCCATATTTTCTGAAAGAATTGGCATAGGAAGAACATATGATAGTTGGTTTCCTTGGCAGATTCACACATTAAGCATTTGGTTGGCCCGTGCCACTTTCTTTTCATTATATTTTCCCAGGATAGATATTTATTGTGGAACACCAGCCAAGAGAAGAAAATTAATTTGGGGGTGTTATACGGGAATAGTGTCCACACGGATGCTACTATTCCCACTAAGATGGGTGGCTATCTTAGAAACAAACAATCAAAGTCTACTATTTATTCCTTTTATGAAAATAGATGAGAGGAGAACCAAGAGGGCCAACCTAAGTCTTGTGCTCGATTCCCTCTCCTTCTTGATAGAGTTTTGCCGCTCGCTCTTTGTATGTTCAGCTTCAAAAGGACCTGTAGAATCATAGCAACATACTACTATACCAGAAACTAGGATATAAGTTCATAAATAATGCAGGATCAGATGTGCATTAACCATATACAAGCATATATAAACAAATACACAAGAATATGGAAGGAAACAAGAATAGTTTTATTCAGATAAAAAGTAGCAAGAGGATTACAACCATGAGCAGCTCTGACCTAGCATCATCCTCCAGCTAAGAAGCCCCTTCTTCACCTCAAGCAAAGCAAAATCACCCAACACTGTGAATGTACACCAGAATACCAACAACACTTCTCTATAAGTTACAAAATTCCAGCCTCCGTATCTCTGTGATGAGGGATCCATATATAGATGATTACAGAGAGGTGAGTTATCTTTTGGGATCTTGATTAGTGTCATCTCTCTGATAGTTCTTGCTTCCACTTGGAGAATGAAGATCTCTTACTCATCCCTGGTCGAAAATGGAGTGGCAAGTGTCAGAGGGGAATCTTTTGGAAGATTCCATGATCTTCCACCTCGCATTTTGGTCCCTGCCATTTGTCCATTCCCGACCATCGCACCCTACAGAAGAGAAAAACAGTATGCATCACATCCTGTACATTGGGAAGGTGATATGCATCGCACCCTCTGCAGGGAGCTTTCAGTATGGTCCAGTTTTGACCATTTACGAGCAGTTTTCAGTGGAGAACTTCTGGGAGATGATGTAATCAGTTGACCTTGTTCCTTTAGGCAGTGAAGCAACCTTTTTAGGGACTTAAGAGCCCTCAGTTTATGGACATTTGTGATTGGGGTTGAAGTGCCCAAAAATGTCTATAAAAGTTGCCCCCTAAATCATGAGGTCGTTAATCGTTTTTTATGTTGAGTGAAATGCTTTACTATGAGGATCTGAAGTTTTTCTGAGCTTGGAGGTGACCTGTAATAAGATACAATACAATACATTATATGACAACATTTTTTCATGATTTAGCTGAGGCGGGCATTCCCATGCTTAGCTTTATAAACCCATTTTCATGTACATAGGACAGACGATCGTTTGTGTGATAGACTGATGATATGGACACATCATCCTTTGATTTGGATTATCATTTGTTCGGCAATGATGTACACTAGATGTTTTTATATTCCTGAATATATCGCAACCCGGATGGATGAAATTAGATCCAGGGTCTTCAAACTCGGCCAATCTTCACTCGAAGTACAAGTCGATCCATGTGAAAAAAAAATTGGAGTCGAACATGGAAAGACATCGCCTGATTACCAGCCAATGATGTAAGCTGTTAACAGGTGCGAGAGGAATCACCAATAATGACAATGACCCTCAAGGTACTACAATACAATCTACGTGGTGTGAAAAAGGGACTTGGTGTCGAACACCATGCAAAATCTCTCGGTCGAAGGCCATTGATGTAAACCTGTCGCCGATAGTGAGAAACTTGCCATTGAGGCATGCAAGCTTCAAAGTACTGAAAGGGTTGTTCCTAAGTCAACTTCTTGGATAATGAGCTGATGTCGACAAGAAGCGACCCGTCGCAGGAGGGTCTTAATGAATCCCACATCAACGACACGGAACAAAGCAAATGATTTTGGAGGTGAAAAAAAAACTGACGATATGGGGGTTCAGGGTGGCGGTCATGAAGGAATGAAGCATGAATGTATTGCAGTGGGTGAGACTCAGGTGAATTGTCTGAATGAATTCTCTTGAACCTATCAGCGACAATGACGATGGATTGCTGACCAGTACCTCTTTATTTTTGTCAAGCTTGAGAAGGATAACATATGCTTGTTCTATAATCCGCCCTTCGGGTGAACCTGTCGCTATATTTTAACGAGCCTAGCAACAGTGAAACTCGGTCTCGTCCTGTTGGATGAGTTTGTCGCTATTAGTTTTAACAAGTTTAACGACAAAGACAACTCGGTCTCTTTCAATTTTAGAGAGTTTGAAAGAAATGGAAAGAAGACTCCGAATATTATTTTTCATTGTATAATCCCTTAAGTCCGAAAAAGCATAAAATAGTACAAAAGGGATGAATTTTCGATATTTTTAACGAGCCGAACAAGACAAGCGCTCGATATTTTTGTGTAATAATCCCTCAAGTGCAAAAAGATTAAAATCTAGAGGAGGGATAGCACTTCCGGTGCCTTTTAACGAGCCGGAGAGGCCAATCGCTCGGCAATCTTTTCATATTTTACGAGTCAGGTGAAAAGAGCTTAAAGAAGACTCGTTTTCGAGGAACGAGTGATGGTTTCGGGTAGCAACTGATTCCAGGTAAGGTTTGGAATTTTCCAATCACGGCAGTGTTACAAGGATAGCTAGCGAAATCACTCTTCGCAGATGTTCCTCGAAGGGGTAAACAATCATATGGGGGTGAATGATCGGCTAAAAACAGAGTGGAGGTGATGGCGAGAACATGACCAAGGCTCAAAAGCTGGTGATAAGGCATCCACAATGGTTATTTACCCGTTCATTTTTTAATGAGCTTAAACGCGGGGAGAAACACTTGCTCATGACTTATGTTTATTTTTTAACGAGCATGAACTATGTGCTAAAACTGCTCGTGGAGAGTTTATTTTTTAACGAGCTTGAACTCTGCGACAACATTGCTCGCGATAAGTTTGCATGCCCCTAGCATAATAACGCAAATCGAGGTGCATGCCCCCCAAGCTTCATTTCATTCAACTTGGTGGTTGAAATGAAGGTTTACCTTCGAGACCTTTGAAAGACTCAATTTGGAAAGGGAGTTGTTTCATTTTTTAATGAGGTTGACACAGTAAAAGAACTATCCTCATAATCCACCATATTTACAGTATTTGAAGGATGATTAGGGTCACTGGAATAATCTTCTTGGTAATTTAGAAGATGGGAATGATGGTGGTGATCTTCCCTTGGTGACTCTTCTATCATCATTACTTGAATGATTCCTTTGTCTATAGAATCTACATGTGACCAAGGATCTGAAGAGGTGCCATATTCCCTAGACCTATCTATCCAAACACTCGTTGAGCGTTGGTTTGCCCCCCAGGCCAAGAAAATTGATTGCTACAATATTTCTATTAGGGCGATGATCCATGCTGACAAAATGTTCAGGAATCTTCTGAATCTTATGGAAGATATCATATTGCAGGTTTCCAATGTGGCCACTTACGCCATATGGTTTGGAGGTGGTAGGGCAAAAGTACCCATCAAGGCAGGTTTTTTTAGGAGGCCTACTCCGATATTTTGAAGTGATTGAGAGCTTCCGTGGATCATTGGAATGCTTCCCGTAACTTGTGAACTATTGGGGAGGAAGGTTTGTTGGTCGACGATTATAATTCCTCCTTGGAAGGGAAATGTAATCTTCTTGAAATAGGTCGACACAACGGTGGCCATGGCATATACCCAGGGCCTTCCCAGTAGGATGTTGTAATCAAGGTTTCCGTCAATGACTTCAACATCAATCTCTATTGTTTTGCACCCAGTTCGACTTGCAAGTTACTTAATATTCCATACGGGGTGTATGTACATCCATCAAATGCTTTTAATGTTGTTGACGATCGCGACAAAGAGGGAGACCCCAGAGTTTTCCAGCAACTCATCGACATGATACATGTGGATGCCCCCTCATCAATAATTGTTCTATGAACATTTTTGTTGAGGGCTTTCACTTGAATGAGGAAAGCTAGTTGAGCTGGTAACTGAGGGCCGTATCCTTTATGATTAAAAGATACAAGATTGGAATCCGTTGGGTCAATCCCACCTATTGCTGACAATAAAGCCTGCTTTTGGGAGGGGCAATTTTGCAGCACCTCAAGCGTTGACATCACGGATGGCAATTGGGCTAAATCCTCCACTATATTATAGTGTTGTGCTGCTCGAGCATGAGGATTAAACGTCGATTTGTGTACTACTCCCTTTGGCGGTTTTATTGTTAATTCAGGAATGATGGGTGGCATGACTTCTATTGAATTCGTTGTTGAACTACTAGGTTGATCGTTGTCCTTGTTGTTCAACATCTGTCGATTCCTGTAATCTTTACTCCTTGTCGTTATAAGAGTATCATTCAGTTGCTTAGAGACTGACAACATTAGTACTTGGGACGGGGAATCATTTTCGCTTGCAACCAAATTTGTTCCTGGGTTTGGAAACGGATCAGTGAATACAGCCGAGGTTTTTGAACTTTTGAAGAATTTTCTAAGTTCTTCTTTATATGGACATTCTCGGGTCCAATGATCCTCGTCACATATACTACATGGACTTTTGGGTTTTACATTCCCAGAAGGGTTTGCAGAAGGTTTCCTAGGAGATGAGTCTACCTCGTTTTTCTTCTTCCCTTGTTTTTTCTTCTTGCCTCCTGGTTGCTTGGTTTCTTTGCCTTTGTCTGTTGACACATCATTTTACTTCCGAGGCTAGAAGTTCCTCATTTTCATCTTGACTCGAAACCGTGCGGGCCTTTCTTGATGTGGCCTTTTTGGTTTTAGTGCTTGTCGTGCCTATCACACCATCGCCAGCATGAGAGTCTTTGTTTGATTTAGGAGGCAGAGGGACGGAGAATTCTGGTCTAGGAGTGGCATGGATTTTATCGTAGAGCGTGCCAGACTGAGTATATATCAAGTCTAGATATTGTGCACGAGCAATAACTTGCTCTTCAGTGACGACTTCGCCCTTTGCCACATCTTCTATAATAGCGGGTAACAGTGACTTAATAAACCATTCAGCCAATAGTTGATCAGGAACATATGTTTTTACCATTCTGCGACGACGCCACCACTCATGAATATGATCGGATATGTGAGTGGCTGTCATTTGTTTTAAATTGGTAAGCAGCTCAGTTCCTGTTTCGTACCTGATAGGTAACTGAAAATGGGTTTAAAAGGTTGTGGCTAGGGTACTGAAGCTATCAAATGAAGCTCTAGGCAGTTAGATATACCACTTTGCTTCCGGTCCAGTTAACGTGCGCTGAAAGAGGCGAAGCTGAATCGAATCATCATTGAGAGTGTTTGACGAACACCATAGATGAAAGGTCATCACATGATTCGATGGGTCTTCGCCCTAATTTCCATTGAATTTAGGAATATCCGACGGAATTTTATGCGAGATCGCCAGCCACCAAGGGGCGTAGGCAATTGGATCGTTCGTTAGTCGACTTAGATTTGGTAACTCTAGAGTTGCCACGAAGGGAAACTGTTGATTTAGGCTCGGTTGAGCATACCCAGGATAAGACGAAATTGTTTGAGCAGTGGGTCTTTGCGTACCAGCATAATGCATTTGATGTTGGTAACTTTGGTAAGGTTGATGGGCATAACCATTATGATATGGTTGATACTGCTGCCCATTACTTGCAACGACTTGTTGCTCATATCCTTGGTAAGCTTGCTAGAATTGCGGTTGTTGGTATTGCACCAGCCATGGTTGTGAAGCCATGGACTGTTGTCCAACACTGACTGTTTGACCAAGATGGGGGTTGGTGTTCCCCATTTGAACCTGTGCCATTCCACTAGTGGGTGATTGTGGTTGTATTGCAACCTGCGAAATTTGAGGTTGACATACAATTGGTGA
Source organism: Pinus taeda (assembly GCA_000404065.3). Taxonomy (NCBI): domain Eukaryota; kingdom Viridiplantae; phylum Streptophyta; class Pinopsida; order Pinales; family Pinaceae; genus Pinus; species Pinus taeda. The sequence goes on from APFE031549535.1 coordinate 22,370, forward strand.
CGCTTGTACTTGCGATACAGACACAATAGCCGACGTAGTGGGAATGTTTGTCATAGGTGAACTTTGTTGTATTGAGCATACAACTCTTGGTTGTTGAGACAAGACTGGTACCCAACCGCTAGTTGTGATTCCAGCATAACCCAGATTTTGTTGCGAACTCACGCATGGTTGTCCTTACGGGGAAGACAATGAAAGGGTATATGGCCCTCCATACGATGGTAATCCAGTGCTCAAAGGAATAACTTGCCTTTGGGGACCAGTTTGCCTGAATTGACCTTATGACGGATCAATTTGTCGAGACTCAACGTAAGAGATTCCAGATATAATTCTGGACGAACAAACGGGAACAGTCCATACTGTCGAAATAGTCCTAGGATGGACTCCATCCAGCGATTGAAAACTGGTTGGGACAGATGGCACGCCGGCGAACATTGTCGAAATAGCAGAAGGGGTTTCTGCTGTTGCTGTGTTGAGTGACACAGTCCTTGATGTTGACATTTGTTCAGACATATTAAGTCCATCCAAAAGATTTCTCAGCGATTCTTCAGGAACTTCCGAGGATGGGTGAATATTCTCTGATGAAGAAGGATATATGGTGATCCCAGCTCCAAGTTGCGTTGGAGTGCTATAGGAGGATCTTCCACAATCTCTTCTATGGAAATCAATCCAGGAGGAAGAGGCAGACCGTCAGGTCCGTAAAATATTTATGGTGCCGAAGAAGATGTAATCTCTGCAGCAGCAGATGGTTGGGGAGCAACACCTTTTGAATCGACTGTAGACGGAACCAGTTCAGGAATAGAAGTGTTAACCATGACACTAGAATCAATTGTAATGTCCTATTGTTGTTGTGGAATTTCTTCTGTAGAGGCAGGGATTCCAGAAATGTTTGGAGTAACCGGAGTCTCTGAGGATGTTGGAGTGCTTGCCCCAACCAACCTAGGGGACTTTGATCCGGTTAAACGAGTTCGCTTCGTCTGGAATGGCTTCGCTTCCGGAGTTGACAATGGTTGACTCGTAAGTCTCCACGAACGATGGGGTTTTGATTGACTTTCTTCCACGATTGCGAATTACTTGATCAACTCAAAATAAAAGGGAAAAATGTTTTTCTAATTAAATGAATTTTAGACGCTTTGATACAACTTGTTTTTTAAATTTTAAAGAGTCGAGAAAAAACAAAAGACGACTCTAGTCGCCTTCAATTTTTATTGAGATTGAAGTGACAAGCGCTAAGAGGACCTTTTCCTTTAAGGAGTCTGAAAAGGAGCAAAATGGACTTCTCTGGAGATCTAGGTAGTGAGGATTACCAAACCAATCGTAAAACTACAGAATACTTTTTACGGTACGGCAGTCAGTCTTCCCGAATGCTGTGTTCGGTGCATTACGATCGATAGGGCGGCAAACACAACTTCCTAAGGATAAAGGATGAAGCCTATAGTGGTCTCCCAATATATACGCGACGGTACGTGGGAGCACAAGTCCGTACTGGCACTTGCAATCTCAGAGTGGAGGAATCACCCAACCAACACTGAAAGCAATAGTTACCAGGCTTTACGACGCCAGAATACGTCTCTAGCCTAGACCTCTAGATGTTGCGTTAAGTTCCAAAGCATTGTTAGATTCATTGAGATTTATTTTAAGTTGATCTTGCTTAGCAGTTTGCCTTTCAGGTTCACCACGTGGTGTACGTATAACTCCTAAATGCAGTCTAAGATGATAAACAGATGCTTTATCTTCTTTCAGCAATGAAAATCCTAGCTACTAAAAGGAAGAAAGTCAAGCATCTTTTTTCACAGAGCACAGAGCACACGCTAATATGCATAGTCCTAAATCAAGCCAAGCATTCAAAATGCAAATGCACATGCATGTATTGGTTTTCAACTCTCTTAATGTGTAAATGATGCTAAGAAAGCTATGTGCAAAACTGAATTACTTTTAAAGTGACTCTACTCAACAAAATTCTTTTTCAAAACGAAGTGAAAGCAAGAGAGACACTTTGCGATTTTGAAATGGAAATTGCTTTTCGACACTTTAAAACTAGTAAATCAAATCTTATGCAATAGTAACTATATAATCAACTATCTAAAACAATGGGATTGTTTTCTAAAACTAAAAACGACAGCTACGACACTTTCATATCTAGAGACGACAGTTCGATTATGTTACTTTTTGCAAAAGAGAACTAAAACGACGCACAATACATGAAAAACGTTTAGAGTTCTTTGCACTAACGAGGCAGAATAATGCTAGAGAAGGGGGTATTCACAGAAGCACACTGATTATAGACAGCAAAAACTCTTGAATAAGACTGAAAACAGTGAGAAAAATCCACAGTCGGAGGGTAAAATCAGTCCTCCCTGACCATCGCACCTGTTACATAGTGAACTCAATATGTAGCGCACCTACTCCATTCGGGGCGATGCATACAGGCTGCCTTGAAGGCAGGGTGCGATGGTTACAGTGCGAGACTTTGAACGATATTTCACTCACAATTTGGAGTTTAGTTCAGGTGTTTAAGTTGAATAAGTATAGATCAATGTATGTAAAAACACAGGGGTAATTTAAGAGGTTACTAAAGCCACTACTTAGGGCAATTAGATTGCTTGCAAATCTATTGTTTAATTTATAAACAAAAACTCGGAGATTGACTGAAGCAGCATTGATCTACTTTGCATTTGTATGACAAATGCAGTTCGAAGGCTAGCTGGCTTGACTTCAGGCTCTGTCTGTATGTTTATAAAAGAAACAAGGATAGATAGGCTAACAAGTAATCTAGTCGCTCCCCAACGGAGTCGCCATTTTGTTATACGGGAATAGTGTCCACACGGATGCTGCTATTCCCACTAAGATGGGTGGCTATCTTAGAAAGAAACAATCAAAGTATACTATTGATTCCTTTTATGAAAATAGATGAGAGGAGAACCAAGAGGGCCAACCTGAGTCTTGCACTCGATACCCTCTCCTTCTTGATAGAGTTTTGCCGCTTGCTCTTTGTCTGTTCAGCTTCAAAAGGACCTGTAGAATCACAACAACATACTACTATACAAGAAACTAGGATCTAAGTTCATAAATAATGCAGGATCAGATGTGCATTAACCATATACAAGCATATATAAACAAATACACAAGAATATAGAAGGAAACAAGAATAGCTTTATTCAGATAAAAAGTAGCAAGAGGATTACAACCATGATCTTTGACCCAGCATCATCCTCCAGCTAAGAAGACCTTCTTCACCTCAAGCAAAGCAAAATCACCCAACACTGTGAATGTACACCAGAATACCAACAACACTTCTCTATAAGTTACAAAATTCCAGCCTCTGGATCTCTGTGATGAGGGATCCATATATAGATGATTACAGAGAGGTGAGTCATCTTTTGGAATCTTGATTAGTGTCTTCTCTCTGATAGTTCCTGCCTTCCACTTGGAGAATGAAGATCTCTTACTCATCCCTGGTCGAAAATGGAGTGGCAAGTGTAAGAGGGGAAGCTTCTGGAAGATTCCATGATCTTCCCCCTTACATTTTGGTCCCTGCCATTTGTCCATTCCCGACCATCGCACCCTATAGAAGAGCAAAAGAGTATGCATCACATCATGTACATTGGGAAGGTGATATGCATCGCACCCTCTACATGGAGCTTTCAGTATGGTCCAGTTTTGACCATTTATGAGTAGTTTTCAGTGGAGAACTTCTATGAGATGATGTAATCAGTTGACCTTGTTCCTTTAGGTAGTGAAGCAACCTTTTTAGGGACTTAAGAGCCCTCAGTTTATGGACATTTGTGATTGGGGTTGAAGTGCCCAAAAATGTATATAACAGGGGGAGCATCCTGTTTTCCAAAAAACTAAAGAAAACATGGGACTAGAATTTTTGGACTTTTGTCCAATCGTATATTTATAAATGTCCTTTATGTAAATTAGCTTTAGGTGCCTTCCAGAGTAAATAATCTTCCTGCCTGGAGTTATGAAAACCACAGCTTCTCAAAATATCCCTGACCATGTTCCATTGCCTTGCCAAGGCCTCTGACATACCTAGTTCAAAGGCTTCCTTCCATAGAGGAAGTGGACCCACGAGCCCAGGCCAAAGCACAACTTGCAAAATCAATAGGAACACATTACTACCTGAACATTATCATTAATTCATCGAAGCGACTGTGAACCAAAAGGAGATTTGAGTATTAGTTACCTGTGCAAGTGGAACGGGAAGCCGAGAAACCGAGCCCAACCGAACGACTAAAACAGAGACTAGAGGAGCAGTGCCGGTTAATACGAATCTCAACAGGGGAATACAAATTGAAACAAGGAGGAAGAGTATACCTGTTGGAGGTGCTGACATCTGGAGAGCCGATACCGGATAACCGAGAGTGAAGAATAGCGACATAACCAAACACCAAACAGTCACTACAGACATCCCAAAATCATAGCAAAGTAACCAAAACGGAGAAGAAGTAACAACACACAACAATGGAGGTCACAAGATAGAGGTGAGCACAGAACTGGATAATGAACCCGAATGTCTTAACAACCACAAGTTAATGACCGAAGAATGGAACCCAGAAACTTACCGTGAACATGAACCAGCAGATGAGCTAGCAGAAACGAGAAGAATTTATGCCGTTGAAGCCGAAAAAACCATAGCCAGTTGCAGGAAACTTACAGTTGAAGACAAAGACCACAGAAAAACCCTCCCAAGAACTAAACCCTCTCGAATGACTGCAGGACCAAGATCTTTTACCTTAGAATGCGCGAAGTAGCTAGGCCCGAGGCGCATTGAAGGGATTTGAATGCAGCAGCAATTGCACACACTTTCCAACCAAGGCACATCACCATTTTGGCACGTCATCACCGGAGAAGAGCCACCGTTTGTGAATCCGGCGACCGTAAAAATTTAACCCAAGTTGCACAAGGTTGTGGGATTGTGAGTTGGGTTTCATCAGAGTGGTATTAGAGCGTAGCTAACTGAGAATATGGAAGTAGGGCGACAAGGTCGAGTTCGAGGTAGCCGAGGGGGAAAAGGTGCTCGTAGATTGGCAGATGAAGGGTTGAGGGAGGAGGTTAGAATTCTTGTTGCCCGATTGGAGGCAGTGGAAGGAGGCAGACGGAGGGATCCAAATTTAGGCGATGCTAGTGAAGAGGAAGTAGAATGGGCAGCAGATGGACCGGAAGGAGAATCCACGGAAGTGAGATTACTGAGATCTGTTTTATTAGCAAGCAGTAAACCAAAACCAGAACTCCCGACGTATGATGGAAGCCTGTCTATCGAGGTTTTACTAGATTGGATTAGCGAGATGGATAAGTACTTTGAGTGTGAGGAAGTCAGCAAAGATCACAGAGTCAAATTTGCAGCGACAAAACTGAAGGGACACGCAGCCCTATGGTGGGATAGTGTCCAAAACGAGAGAAGGAGATTAAATAAGGCACCGATCAAAACCTGGTCAAGAATGGTGACCAAATTGAAGGGCATATTTATGCCAAGGGATTATCAGATTTCATTGCACAGGAAGGTGCAGAATCTGAGACAAAAGGGAATGACAATTAAAGAGTACACGGAGGAGTTTTACCGAGTGAATTTGTTGGCAGGATACACGGAGGATATAGCAGAAAGAACAGCCAGGTATGTCAATGGGCTAAGGTTGGATATTTTGGATGAAATAAGTATTTTGTCTGCAAATAATACCGAGGAGGCATATCAGAGTGCAATAAAGGGTGAGGAGAAAATTGCCAGAAGGAAGAATGCCTGGAGAGGACGAGGAGCCAGCAGAGGGAAAGGCCAGTCCTATGCCAGAGGTCAGACTTCTAGCAGCAGTGAGGAAACTAGCAGTTCAAAAACATCAGGAACAACAGATAGAGGAGACAGTACGAGAGGCGGCAGATCGTCCCAGCGCGGCAGAGGAAATGGCCGAGGAAGAGGGGTTGGTTATCAGTGCTATAGGTGTCATAAGTGGGGGCACCGCTCGTTTGAGTGTCCAGAAGCAAATCCAGCTGGACAGTGGGGTGCGTATGTGGCGCAACCGGAGGAAACAGCAACACTCCCTCAGGAGGCGAAGAATGCTCCGGAGATGGGAGAAGCTTTGGTGCTGCATAAAGTGCTATTGAAACCAGTCAAGGAGAGTCCCTAACAGACACAGTGTAAAGCTTTGTTCATGACGGTCTGTAAGTCACAAGGTAAGTGTTGTAAACTAATAATTGACAGCGGAAGTACTGACAATTTAGTGTCCACGGAAATGGTGGAAAAGCTAGGATTAAAACGCTCAAAACATCCCAATATGTATAGGGTTTCATGGCTGCAAAAGGGCCATCAGTTACTGGTGGATGAACAGAGCGAAGTCGAGTTTTAGATAGCAAATACAAGGATAAGGTTGTCTGCGACATCATGCCAATGGATGTCTGTCACCTGTTGTTGGGCAGACCTTGGCAATTTGACAGAAAAGTGACCCATGATGGAGTGACAAACTGTTATAAATTCATGAAGGATGGAATCAAGCATATGCTTGTTCCTATCAAAGAGGAAGAAGGAGCACCTAAAACAAGTGAAACCAGAGCCTTGCTGGTGAGTGGAAAATAGTTCGTAAAACAAGTGGAGGATAGTAAGATAGGTTATGCGGTAGTAAGGAAAGCCAAGACAGTCCTGCTACACACAGAAATATTGGATTCGCCCATAGAAATTCAACAAATGTTGGAGGATTTTGTAGACATAGTTGTAGATGACTTGCCCAACAAGTTACCCCCCAAGCGAAGCATTAGTCATCACATTGATTTCATACCCAGAGCTAGCTTGCCGAATAAAGCAGCATACCGAATGAGCCCCAAGGATAATGAAGAAATTAGGAAGCAAGTGCAAGAGTTGTTGGACAAGGGTTTGATAAGGGAAAGCTTAAGCCCTTGTGCTGTTCCAACGGTTCTCACCCCCAAAAGGGGAGGATAATGGCGGATGTGCACTGATTCAAGGGCCATAAATAAAATCACCATTTGGTACAGATTGCCACTGCCACGGATGGATGATATGATGGACTGTTTAAGTGGGGTAGCTTACTTTTCGAAGATAGATTTTAAAAGCGGGTACCATCAGATTTGGATACGAGAGGGTGATGAATGGAAGACAGCCTTTAAGACGAATGAGGGGTTGTACGAATGGATGGTTATGCCATTTGGGCTAAGCAATGCACCCAGTATGTTCATGAGGCTAATGAATGAGATGTTAAAGGAGTATATTGGAAAGTTCGTGATCGTCTACTTGGATGACACCCTTAATTTTAGCAGGACAAGAGACGAACACCTACAGCATGTGCTTAAGGTATTGGAAAAACTGCAGTAGAATAAACTGCTGATAAATTTAAAGAAATGTACTTTTCTGCAAAAGGAATTAATCTATTTGGGGTTTGTGGTAGAATAAAATGAACTGAAGATGGATCCAGAGAAAGTGGCAGATATAGTAAATTGGTCATCTCCGAAAACTCTGTTTGAGGTACGTAGCTTTCACGGATTGGCAAGTTTTTATAGAAAGTTTATCAGAAATTTCAATGAAATTTGTGCACCCATGCTGGATACCATCAAAAAGGCCAGCCAGCCTTTTCAGTGGACAGAAGCAACAGAGCGAAGTTTCCAGCTGTTAAAAAAGAAGATTACTGAGACGCCGATCTTGAGGCTACTAGATTTTCAGAAGTTGTTTCAGGTTCATTGTGACGCTAGCGGGACAGCGATCGGGGCTGTGCTAAGTCAAGAGGACAAGCCTGTGGCGTTCTTCAGCGAGAAGTTGAATGAGAGTAGGCAGAAATACTCTTCATATGATAAAGAGTTTTATGCTGTTGTGCAGGCCTTAAAGCACTGGAGGCATTATTTATTGGGAAGTGAATTTGTACTATTTTCAAATAATTCTGCACTACAGTATGTAATGCAACAGCACAAACTCAACCACAAACACGCCAAATGGGTAGAATATTTACAAAGTTTCAATTTCGTACTAAAGCACATTAGCGGGCAAGCAAATAAGGTCGCAGACGTGTTGAGTAGGAAAGCTCTACTACTACAGGAAAGCATTGTACAGGTGCTGGGTTTTGAGCACTTACAGGATCTATACCAAACAGATACAGATTTTAAGGAGGCCTATGAGGTGTGCCAGAACCCTTTAGTAAGAGATAATAGTCCTTGGTTGGACTACAATCTGAAGGAAAAATTTTTGTTTAAGGGAGGACATCTATGCATCCTTGACTGCTCAATGAGGGAGAATATTATTCGCGAGAAGCATAGCGGAGGTTTGGTAGGACATTTCGGCATGAATAAGACCCTCGAGCAGCTTAGTCACTTTTATTTTTGGCCAAAAATGCGATGAGATGTACAACGTTTTGTGACCAAATGCAAGGTGTGCCAATTGGCAAAGGGGCATAGCCAGAACATAAGACTGTATGCACTATTACCCGTCCCAAGCAGGTCGTGGGATTCCGTTAGTTTGGATTTCGTCTTAGTTCTGCCGAAGACGCAGCGAGGATATGATTCAGTAATGGTAGTGGTGGACAGGTTCTCAAAAATGGTACATTTTGTACCTTGCAGAAAAACCAGTGATGCCAACCACGTGGCCCACTTATTTTTCAATGAAACTGTCAGGTTACATGGATTACCTAAATCTATCCTTTCGGACAGGGACGTGAAATTCACGGGACACTTTTGGCGTACCTTATGGAAGAAAATGGACACACAGCTAAAATACAGCTCTACATATCATTCGCAAACCGACGGGCAAACAGAAGTTGTGAACAAGAGTTTGGGAAACCTGTTATGCAGTTTGGTCGGGGAGAATTCACGGATGTGGGACCAGGTGCTAGCACATGCAGAGTTCGCCTATAACGACTCGCCTAACCGTAGCACAGGTTTCAGCCCTTTCCAGATCTTGTATGGTATACACCCACGCGGAGTGCACGAACTGCAGGACCTTGGATTGCAGGAGAGGCGGAGTGCAGACGGAGAAGACTTCGCAAACGCGATGCGGGACTTGCATGAACAAGTAAAGATGAAGATACAGGACAACAACATAAATTACAAACAGCATGCGGACTTAAAGAAGAGGGAAGCACAATTTGACGTGGGGGACGATGTCCTCGCGCATTTACGCAAAGAGCATTTCCCCAAAGGCACGTAGAATAAATTAAAATATAAAAAAATAGGTCCCTGTAAGATTCTGTGAAAGTTTTCAGTGAATGCGTACGAGATACAGTTACCGCCCAGAATAGGCATTTCACCTATTTTCAACATAGCAGACCTGTTTCCGTACACGGCTAACCCAGAAAGAAAGGAGGAAGATGGAACCACGTAACCTACGCGGCATACCCAGGAAGACGAGGAAACTTGGAAGAGACAGATGCCTTAGTTCAACCTCCCGAGATCGAAAGCATTCTCGACACTAAGGTGGTTAAACGAAATCTACGGAAAGAGTACATGCAGTACCTGGTCAAGTGGAAGAACCATCCCATCAAGGACAATTCATGGCTTGATGCCAGGCACATTGAATAGAAAGGTACTTCCGTTGAGAAGCTCATGGACCGGAGCCATGATTTCTTTTTGCCCCGAGAGCCTGATGCAGGAGCATCTAGCTCGCCATGACCGGGTGAAGTCTCGCCAAGTTGGAAGATTGACAAGTATCTGGAATGTTTTTTTTTCCAATTTTATGAAGTCATAGGACAGGTAGTCCATTTATTTTATTTTAATTATTAAAAGATAAAGTTAAGTTTCAGTTAGGGTCATTACAAGTTTAATAGAAGCTAAAGCTAGTTAGGATTTGATATGTTAAATTAGGAAAGACAAAAAGAGACAAGATTGTTTACAAGAAGAACTTGTAACTGAAAATTAAACAGTTGTTCAACAAATTATTTTCCGTTCAATTGACCAAGAACGACAGTTCGAATTAACTGTAAATTCAACATATAAAAGATGAGATGTAACACCAACAGAGGGTTCTGTGATTTTACAAAAAAAAATTATGAAATAAGAGAAACAGATTTATTTTTCCCAATAATTTATTTTTGGCATATCAAATATTGTCTGCCTGTTGAATAACAAAACTTTCTTATTGTATAATGAATCAAAACCAACAGTATTGACAACCAGAGAGAGAATCCACAGTGAGTTTATGGTATTTTGTATTTTCATACACGAACAGACCATCAATAAATTAATCAACTGTATAATTTCAAGCGGAGTACGACATGGAGGGATTCACTGAACCGGAGTATCACTGTCGAAGGCTCGGGAAATTCCCAGAATCGCATGATAAAATAGAGAGGCAAACTACAGGGAAAGGTAATGCCTATAAACTAAGAATTTCTCATAAATGTCTGAGCAATGAAACCATAGTCCAACCAGTTCACATTCAAATCAATTCATAATTAGTTACAATATATAAATATAGAACTATTGTTACAAATCTAAGTGTCGCGTCCAAGAATTGGATGAACCTTGGCCTAGGAATTGGAGGTGGAAACCCCAAGGTTCCAAACGACCATTGATTGACAGAACAGGTGACCGAGACCCTAGACTCACAGAGGGCAATAACGACCCACAAGAACAACAATCGACGAGACAACACTACAGCAAGTTACGGGAGCAGCGTGTGTCAACAATCATCATAGGACCAGAGCCTACTGGAGAATACGCCATCCTTTGAGCGTTAAAAGAAGACCGGAGGGCCCACAAGCCCAGGCCGAAGCACAACCTGCGAAATCAACAGGGACACATTACTACCTGAACATTATCATTAATTCATCGAAGCGACTACGAACCAAAAGGAGATTAGAGTATTAGTTACCTGTGCAAGTGGACCGGGAAGCCGAGAAACCGAGCCCAACCGAATGACTAAAACAGAGACCAGAGGAGCAGTGCCGGTTAATACGAATCTCAACAGGGGAATACAGATTGAAACAAGGAGGAAGAGTATACCTGTTGGAGGTGCTGACATATGGAGAGCTAATATCGAATAACCGAGAGCGAAGAACAACGACATAACCAAACACCAAACAATCATTACAGACATCCCCAAATGAAAGCAGAGTAACCAAAACGGAGAAGAAGTAACAACACACGACAACGGAGGTCACAGGATAGAGGTGAGCACAGAACTGGATAATGAACCTGAATGTCTTAACAACCACAAGTTAATGACCGAAGAATGGAACCTAGAAACTTGCCGTGAACATTAACCAGCAGATGAGCTAGCAGAAACGAGAAGAAATTACACCATTGAAGCCGAACAAACCATAGCCAGTTGCAGGAAACTTAAAGTCGAAGACAAAGACTACATACAAACCCTCCCAAGAACCAAACCCTCTTGAATGACTACAGGACCAAGATCTTTTACCTTAGAACGCGCGAAGTAGCCAGGCCCGAGGTGCATTGAAGGGAGTTGAATGCAGAAGCAATTGCACACACTTTCCAACCAAGACACATCACCATTTTGGCACGTCATCACCGGAGAAGAGCCACCGTTTGTGAATCCGACGACTGTAAAAACTTAAACCAAGTTGCACAGGGTTGTGGGACTGTGAGTTGGGTTACGTTAGAGTGGAACCAGAGCGTAGCTGACTGAGAATATGGAAGTAGGGCGACAAGGTCGAGTTCGAGGTGGCCGAGGTGGCAGAGGTGCTTGTAGATTGGCAGATGAAGGGTTGAGGGAGGAGGTTAGAATTCTTGCTGCCCGATTGGAGGCAGTAGAAGTAGGCAGACGGAGAGATCCAGAGTTAGGCGATGCTAGTAAAGAGGAAGTAGAAGAGGCAGCAGATGGCCCGGAAGGATAATCTGCGAAAGTGAGATTGTTGAGATCTATTTTATTAGCAAGCAATAAACCAAAACCAGAACTCCCGACGTACGATGGCAGCCTGTCTATGGAGGTTTTACTAGATTGGATTAGTGAGATGGATAAGTACTTTGAGTGTGAGGAAGTCAGCAAAGATCGCAGAGTCAAATTTTCGGCGACAAAACTGAAGGGACACACAACCCTATGGTGGGATAGTGTCCAAAACGAGAGAAGGAGATTAAATAAGGCGTCGATCAAAACCTGGTCAAGAATGGTGGCCAAATTGAAGGGCAGATTTTTGCCAAGGGATTATCAAATTGCATTGCACAAGCAGGTGTAGAATCTAAGACAGAAGGGACTGACGATTAAAGAGTACACGGAGGAGTTTTACCGAGTGAATTTGTGGGCAGGATACACGGAGGATATAGCAGAAAGAACAGCCAGGTATGTCAATGGGTTAAGGTTGGATATTTTCGATGAAATAAGTATTTTGTATCCAAATAATATCGAGGAGGCATATCAGATTGCAATAAAGGCTGAGGAGAAAATTGACAGAAGGCAGAATGCCCAAAGAGGACGAGGAGCCAGCAGAGGGAGAGGCTAGTCCTATGGCAGAGGCCGAACTACTAGCAGCAATGAGAAAACTAGCAGTTCAAAAACATCAGGAACAACAGATAGAGGAGACAGTACGAGAGGCGGCAGGTCGTCCCAGCGCGACAAAGGAAATGGCCGAGGAAGAGGGGCTGGTTATCAGTGCTATAGGTGTCATAAGTGGGGGCACCACTCGTTTGAGTGTCTAGAAGTAGATCCAGCTGGACAGCGGGGTGCTTATGTGGCGCAACCGGAGGAAACAGCAGCACTCCCTCAAGAGGTGGAGAATGCTCCGGAGACGGGAGAATCTTTGGTGCTGCATAAAGTGCTATTGAAACCAGTCAAGGAGAGTCCCGAATAGACACAGCGTAAACCTTTGTTCAGGACGGTCTGTAAGTCACAAGGTAAGTGTTGTAAACTAATAATTGATAGTGGAAGTACTGACAATTTAGTCTCCACGAAAATGGTGGAAAAGTTGGGATTAAAATGCTCAAAACATCCCAATCCGTATAGGGTTTCATGGCTACAAAAGGGCCATCAGTTGCTCGTGGATGAAGATAGCGAAGTTGAGTTTCAAATAGGCAAATACAAGGATAAGGTTGTCTGCGACATCATGCCAATGGATGTCTGTCACCTGTTGTTGGGCAGACCTTGGAAATTTGACAGAAAAGTGACCCATGATGGAGTGAAAAACTGTTATAAATTCATGAAGGATGGAATCAAGCATACGCTTGTTCCTATCAAAGAGCAAGAAGGAGCACCTGAAACAAGTGAAACCAGAGCCGTGCTGGTGAGTGGAAAATAGTTCGTAAAATAAGTGGAGGACAGTAAGTTAGGTTATGCAGTAGTAAGGAAAGCTAGGACATTCCTGCTACACACAGAAATATTGGATTTGTCCATAGAAATTCAACAAATGTTGGAGGAGTTTGCAGACATAGTTGTAGATGACTTGCCCGACAAGTTACCCCCCAAGTGAAGCATTAGTCATCACATTGATTTCATACCCGGAGCCAGCTTGCCGAATAAAGCAGCAGACCGAATGAGCCCCAAGGATAATGAAGAAATTAGTAAGCAAGTGCAAGAGCTGTTGGACAAGGGTTTGATAAGGGAAATCTTAAGCCCTTCTGCTGTTCCAACAGTTCTCGCCCCCAAAAAGGGAGGAGAATGGCGGATGTGCACCAATTCAAGGGCCATAAATAAAATCACCATCCGATACAAATTTCCACTGCCACGGATGGATGATATGATGGACTGTTTAAGTGGGGCAGCTTACTTTTCGAAGATAGATTTAAAAAGCGGGTACCATCAGATTTGGATACGACAGGGTGATGAATGGAAGACAGCCTTTTAGACGAATGAGGGGTTGTACGAATGGCTGGTTATGCCATTTGGGCTAAGCAATGCAACCAATACATTCATGAGGCTAATGAATGAGATGATAAAGGAGTATATTGGAAAGTTCGTGATCGTCTACTTGGATGACATCCTTATTTTTAGCAGGACAAGAGAAGAACACCTACAGCATGTGTGTAAGGTATTGGAAAAACTACAGCAGAACCAAATATTGATAAATTTAAAGAAATGTACTTTTCTGCAAAAGGAATTAATCTATTTGGGGTTTGTGGTAGCAGAAAATGAACTGAAGATGGATCCGGAGAAAGTGGCAGCTATAGTAAATTAGCCGTCTCCGAAAATTCTGTTTGAAGTACGTAGCTTTCATGGATTGGCAAGTTTTTATAGGAAGTTTATCAGAAATTTCAGCGAAATTTGTTCACCCATGTTGGATACCATCAAAAAGGCCAGCCATCATTTTCAGTGGACAGAAGCAGCAGAGTGAAGTTTCCAGTTGTTAAAAAAGAATATTACTGAGAGGCCGATCTTGAGGCTACTAGATTTTCAGAACTTGTTTCAGGTTCGTTGTGACGCTAGGGGGACAGTGATTGGGGCTGTGCTAAGTCAAGAGGACAAGCCTATGGCGTTCTTCAGCGAGAAGTTGAACGAGAGTAGGCAGAAATACTCTTCATATGATAAAGAGTTTTATGTTGTTGTGCAGGCCTTAAAGCAATGGAGGCATTATTTATTGGGAAGTGAATTTGTACTATTTTCAGATAATTCTGCACTATAGTATGTAATGCAACAGCACAAACTCAACCAAAAACACGCCAAATGGGTAGAATATTTATAGAGTTTCAATTTCGTACTAAAGCACATTAGCGGGCAAGCAAATAAGGTCACAGACGCATTGAGTAGGAAAGCTCTACTACTACAGGAAAGCACTATACAGGTGCTGGGTTTTGAGCACTTACAGGATCTATACCAAACATATACAGATTTTAAGGAGGCCTATGAGGCGTGTCAAAACCATTTAGTAAGAGACAATAGTCCTTGGTTGGACTACAATCTGCAGGAAAAATTGTTGTTTAATGGAGGACAGCTATGCATCCCTGACTCCTCAATGAGGGAGAATATTATTCGCGAGAAGCATAGTGGAGGTTTGGCAGGACATTTCGGCATGAATAAGACCCTCGAGCAGCTTAGTCACTTTAATTTTTGGCCAAAAATGCGACGAGATGTACAACTTTTTGTGACCAAATGCAATGTGTGCCAATTGGCAAAGGGGCACAACCAGAACACAGGACTATATGCACCGTTACCCGTACTAAGCAGGCTGTGGGATTCCGTCAGTTTGGATTTCATCTTAGGTCTGCCGAAGACACATCGAGGATATGATTCAGTAATGGTAGTGGTGGATAGGTTCTCAAAACTGGCACATTTTGTACCTTGCCAAAAAACCAGTGACGCCACCCACGTGGCCCACTTATTTTTCAATGAAATTGTCAGGTTACATGGATCACCTAAATATATCCTTTCGGACAGGGACGTGAAATTCACGGGACACTTTTGGTGTACCTTATGGAAGAAAATGGACACATAGCTAAACTAAAGCTCTGCATATCATCCGCAAACCGACGGGCAGACAAAAGTTGTGAACAGGAATTTGGGAAACCTGTTACGCAGTTTAGTCGGGGAGAATTCACGGATGTGGGACTGGGTGCTAGCACAAGCAGAGTTTGCCTATAACGACTCGCCTAACTGCAGCACAGGTTTCAGCCCTTTCCAGATCTTGTACAGTATGCACCCACGCGGAGTGCACGAACTGCGGGACCTTGGACTGCAGGAGAGGTGGAGTGCAGACGGAGAAGACTTTGCAAACGTGATGCGGGACTTGCATGAACAAGTAAAGATGAAGATACAAGACAGCAGCATAAAGTACAAACAGCTTGCGGGCTTAAAGAAGAGGGAAGCACAATTTGACGTGGGGGATGAAGTCCTCGCGCATTTATGCAAAGAGCATTTCCCCAAAGGCACATACAATAAATTAAAATATAAAAAAATAGGTCCCTATAAGATTCTGCGAAAGTTTTCAACGAATGCCTATGAGATACAGTTATCGCTCAGAATAGACATTTCACCTATTTTCAACATAGCAGACCTGTTTCCGTAAATAGCTGACCCAGAAATAAAGGAGGAATATGGAACCACACAACCTACGTGGCGTACCCAGGAAGACGAGGAAACTTGGAAGAGACAGATGCCTTAAGTTCAACCTCCCGAGATCGAAAGCATTCTCGACACTCAGGCGGTTAAACGAACTCGGTGGAAAGAGTACATGCAGTACCTGGTCAAGTGGAAGAACCGTCCCATCAAGGACAGTTCATGGCTTGATGCCAGGCAGATTGAATAGACAGGAACTTCCGTTGAGAAGCTCATGGACCGGAGCCATGATTTCTTTTTGCCCCGGGGGCCTGATGCAGGAGCATCTAGCTCGCCATGACCGGGTGAAGTCTCGCCAGGTTGGAAGATTGACAAGTATCTGGAATGTTTTTTTTCCAAGTTTATGAAGTCATAGGATAGGTAGTCCGCTTATTTTATTTTAATTATTAAAAGATAAAGTTAAGTGTCGGTTAGGATCATTACAAGTTTAATAGAAGTTAAAACTAGTTAGGAGTTGATCTGTTAAATTAGGAAAGACAAAAAGAGACAAGACTGTTTACAAGCAGAACTTGTAACTGAAAATTAAACAGTTGTTCAACAAATTATTTTCCATTCAACTGACCAAGAACGACAGTTTGAATTAACTGTAAATTCAACATATAAAAGACGAGATGTAACACCAACAGAGGGTTTTGCGATTTTACAAAAATAAATTATGAAATAAGAGAAACAGATCTATTTTTCCTAATCATTTATTTTTGGCATATCAAATATTGTCTGCCTGCTGAATAACAAAACTTTATTATTGTATAATGAATCAAAACCAACAGTATTGACAACCAGAGAGAGAAGCCACGGTGAGCGTATAGTATTTTGTATTTTCATACATGAGCAAACCATCAATAAATTAATCAATTGCATAATTGCAAGCGGAGTACGACACGAAGGGATTCACTGAACCGGAGTATCGTTGTCAAAGGCTCGGGAAATGCCCAGAATCGCATGATAAAATAGAGAGGCAAACTACAGGGAAAGGTAACACCTATAAAATAAGAATTTCTCATAAATGTCTGAGCAATGAAACCATAGTCCAACCAGTTCACATTCAAATCAATTCATAATTAGTTACAATATATAAATATAGAACTGTTGTTACAAATCTAAGTGTCGCGTCCAAGAATTGGATGAACCCTGGCCTAGGGTTTGGAGGTGGAAACCCCAAGGTTCCAAACGACCATTGATTGACAGAACAGGCGACCGAGACCCTAGACTCACAGAGGGAAATAACAACCCATGACAACAACAATCGACGAGACAACACTACAGCAAGTTACGGGAGCAGCATGTGTCAACAATCATCAGAGGACCAGAGCCTACTGGAGAATACGCCATCCTTTGAGCATTAAAAGAAGACCGGAGGACCCACGAGCCCAGGCCGAAGCACAACCTGCAAAATCAACAGGGACACATTACTACCTGAACATTATCATTAATTCATCGAAGTGACTACGAACCAAAAGGAGATTTGAGTATTAGTTACCTGTGCAAGTGGACTGGGAAGCCGAGAAACCGAGCCCAACCGAACGACTGAAACAGAGACGAGAGTAGCACTGCTAGTTAATAGGAATCTCAACAGGGGAATACAGATTGAAACAAGGAGGATGAGTATACCTGTTAGAGGTGCTGACATCTGGAGAGCCGATACCGGATAACCAAGAGCAAAGAACAACGACATAACCAAACACCAAACAATCATTAAAGACATCCCAAAATCATAGCAAAGTAACCAAAACAGAGAAGAAGTAACAACACACAACAACGGAGGTCACAGGACAGAGGTGAGCACAGAACTGGATAACAAACCCGAATGTATTAACAACCACAAGTTAATGAACGAAGAATGGAACCCAGAAACTTACCGTGAACATTAACCAGCAGATGAGCTAGCAGAAATGAGAAGAAGTTACGTCGTTGAAGCCGAACAAACCATAACCAGTTGCAGGAAACTTACAGTCGAAGACAAAGACCACAGAGAAACCATCCCAAGAACTGAACCCTCTCGAATGAATACAGGACCAAGATCTTTTACCTTAGAACGCATGAAGTAGCCAGGCCCAAGGCGCATTGAAGGGAGTTGAATGCAGCAGCAATTGCACACACTTTCCAACCAAGACACATCACCATTTTGGCATGTCATCACCGGAGAAGAGCCACCGTTTGTGAATCTGGCGACCGTAAAAACTTAATCCAAGTTGCACAGGGTTGTGGGACTATGAGTTAGGTTACATCAAAGTGGTATCAGAGTGTAGCTGATTGAGAATATGGAAGTAGGGCGACAAGGTCAAGTTCGAGGTGTTTGAGGTGGCAGAGGTGCTCATAGATTGGTAGATGAAGGGTTGAGGGAGGAGGTTAGAATTCTTGCTGCCCGATTGGAGGTAGTAAAAGCAGGCAGACAGAGGGATCCAGAGTTAGGCAATGCTAGTGAAGAGGAAGTAGAAGAGGCAGCAGATGGCCCGGAAGGAGAATCCGCAGAAGTGAGATTGTTGAGATCTTTTTTATTAGCAAGCAGTAAACCAAAACTAGAACTCCCGACGTACGATGGCAACCTGTCTATTGAGGTTTTACTAGATTGGATTAGCGAGATGGATAAGTACTTTGAGTGTGAGGAAGTCAGCAAAGATCGCTGAGTCAAATTTGCGGCGACAAAACTAAAGGTACACGCAGCCCTATGGTGGGATAGTGTCCAAAACGAGAGAAGGAGATTAAATAAGGCACCAATCAAAACCTGGTCAAGAATGGTGACCAAATTGAAGGGCATATTTCTTCCAAGGGATTATCAGATTGCATTGCACAGGCAGGTGCAGAATCTGAGACAAAAGGGACTGACGGTTAAAGAGTACACGGAGGAGTTTTACCGAGTGACTTTGCGGGCAGGATACACGAAGGATACAACAGAAAGAACAGCCAGGTATGTCAATGGGCTAAGGTTGGATATTTTGGATGAAATAAGTATTTTGTTTCCAAATAATACTGAGGAGGCATATCAGAGTGCAATAAAGGCTGAGGAGAAAATTGCCCGGGGAGGACGAGGAGCCAGCAGAGGGAAAGGCCAGTCCTATGGCAGAGGCTAGACTGCTAGCAGTAGTGAGGAAACAACAGTTCAAAAACATCGGGAACAACAGATAGAGGAGATAGTACGAGAGGCGGCAGATCGTCCCAACGCGGCAGAGGAAATGGTCGAGGAAGAGGGGCTGGTTATCAGTGCTATAGGTGTCATAAGTGGGGGCACCGCTTGTTTGAGTGTCTAGAAGCAGATCTAGCTGGACAACGGGGTACGTATGTGGCGCAACCGGAGGAAACAGCAGCACTCCCTCAAGAGGCGGAGAATGCTCTAGAGATGGGAGAAGATTTGGTGCTGCATAAAGTGCTATTGAAACCAGTCAAGGAGAGTCCCGAACAGACACAGCGTAAAGCTTTGTTCAGGACGGTCTGTAAGTCACAAGGTATGTGTTGTAAACTAATAATTGACAGCAGAAGTACTGACAATTTAGTGTCCATGGAAATGGTGGAAAAGCTGGGATTAAAACGCTCAGAACATCCCAATTCGTATAAGGTTTCATGGCTGCAAAAGGGCCATCAGTTGCTGGTGGATGAACAGAGCGAAGTCTATTTTCAGATAAGAAAATACAAGGATAAGGTTGTCTGCGACATCATGCGAATGGATGTCTGTCACCTGTTGTTGGGAAGACCTTGGCAATTTGACAGAAAAGTGACCCATGATGGAGTGACAAACTGTTATAAATTCATGAAGGATGGAATCAAGCATACGCTTGTTCCTATCAAAGAGGAAGAAGGAGCACCTGAAACAAGTGAAACCAGAGCCTTGCTGGTGAGTGGAAAACAGTTAGTAAAACAAGTGGAGGACAGTAAGATAGGTTATGCAGTAGTAAGGAAAGCCAGGACAGTCCTGCTACACACAGAAATATTGGATTTGCCCAGAGAAATTCAACAAATGTTGGAGGAGTTTGCAGACATAGTTGTAGATGACTTAACCGACAAGTTACCCCCCAAGCGAAGCATTAGTCATCACATTGATTTCAGACCCGGAGCCAGCTTGCCGAATAAAGCAGCATACCGAATGAGCCCCAAGGATAATGAAGAAATTATGAAGCAAGTGCAAGAGCTGTTGGACAAGGGTTTGATAAGGGAAAGCTTAAGCCCTTGTGTTGTTCCAATGGTTCTCGCCCCCAAAAAGGGAGGAGAATGGTGGATGTGCATCGATTCAAGGGCCATAAATAAAATCACCATCCGATACAGATTTCCACTACCACGGATGGATGATATGATGGACGGTTTAAGTGGGGTAGCTTATTTTTCGAAGATAGATTTAAAAAGCGGGTATCATCAGATTTGTAGGTTTTAACCCCGTATAGAAATTACCTGCATACGAATTCTAAATCACAGAAAAAATAAACAATTGGAGAGCATAACACATAAAAACACATATGCACAGAGATTTTCCCCTGGATCCCAAAACTGGGACTACCAGCTTGATTTTTCATTATGTTCCTTTCAATGTTACAATACATATTTATACATGCCGAAGCATCCAATACCATGGACCGAAAACCGTCGCGCCCAAAAAACATGTGCGAAAATCATGCACAAAACCATAGGTGGGTCCGCCCAACCTAACATAGGGTCCAAAACCAAAATTTTCAAGTGGGGTTACGGGTACCCCTCAAACCCCCTGTTAACTATGTGGAAAGAATATAACACAACCCAACAAGATTCGGATACGAGAGGTTGATGAATGGAAGACAGCCTTTAAGACGAATGAGGGGTTGTACGAATGGCTGGTTATGCCATTTGGGCTAAGCAATGCACCCAGTACGTTCATGAGGCTAATGAATGAGATGCTAAAGGAGTATATTGGAAAGTTTGTGATCGTCTACCTGGATGACATCCTTATTTTTAGCAGGACAAGAGAAGAACACCTACAACATGTGCGTAAGGTATTGGAAAAACTGCAGTAGAACAAATTGTTGATAAATTTAAAGAAATGTACACTTCTGCAAAAGGAATTAATCTATTTGGGGTTTGTGGTAGCAGAA
The DNA here is from genome assembly GCA_000404065.3 of Pinus taeda. Taxonomy (NCBI): domain Eukaryota; kingdom Viridiplantae; phylum Streptophyta; class Pinopsida; order Pinales; family Pinaceae; genus Pinus; species Pinus taeda. The sequence continues at coordinate 43,349 of APFE031549535.1, forward strand.
AATGAACTGAAGATGGATCTGGAGAAAGTGGCAGCTATAGTAAATTGGTCGTCTCTGAAAATTTTGTTTGAGGTACATAGCTTTCACGAATTGGCAAGTTTTTATAGGAAGTTTATCAGAAATTTCAGCGAAATTTGTGCACCCATGCTGGATACCATCAAAAAGGCCAGCCATCCTTTTCAGTGGACATAAGCAGCAGAGTGAAGTTTCCAGTTGTTAAAAAAGAAGATTACTGAGAGGTCGATCTTGAGGCTACCATATTTTCAGAATTTGTTTCAGGTTCGTTGTGACGCTAGCGAGAGAGTGATTGGGGCTATGCTAAGTCAAGAGGACAAGCCTGTGGCATTCTTCAGCGAGAAGCTGAATGAGAGTAGGCAGAAATACTCTTCATATGATAAAGAGTTTTATGATGTTGTGCAGGCCTTAAAGCACTGGAGGCATTATTTATTGGGAAGTGAATTTGTATTGTTTTCAGATAATTCTACACTACAGTATGTAATGCAACAGCACAAACTCAACCACAAACACACCAAATGGGTAGAATATTTACAGAGTTTCAATTTCGTACTAAAGCACATTAGCAGGCAAGCAAATAAGGTCGCAGATGCGTTGAGTAGGAAAGCTCTACTACTACAGGAAAGCATTGTACAGGTGCTGGGTTTTGAGCACTTACAGGATCTATACCAAACAGATACAGATTTTAAGGAGGCCTATGAGGCGTGCCAGAACCCTTTAGTAAGAGACAATAGTCCTTGGTTGGACTACAATCTGTAGGAAAAATTGTTGTTTAAGGGAGGACAACTATGCATCCCTGACTGCTCAATGAGGGAGAATATTATTCGCGAGAATCATAGCGGAGGTTTGGCAGGACATTTCGGCATGAATAAGACCATCGAGCAGCTTAGTTACTTTTATTTTTGGCCAAAAATGCGACGAGATGTACAACGTTTTGTGACCAAATGCAAGGTGTGCTAATTGGCAAAGGGGCACATCCAGAACACAGGACTATATGCACCGTTACCCGTCCCAAGCAGGTCGTGGGATTCCGTCAGTTTGGATTTCGTCTTAGGTCTGTCGAAGATGCAGCGAGGATATGATTCAGTAATGGTAGTGGTGGACAGGTTCTCAAAAATGGCACATTTTGTACCTTGCCGAAAAACTAGTGACGCCACCCACGTGGCCCACTTATTTTTCAATGAAATTGTCAGGTTACATGGATTACCTAAATCTATCCTTTCGGACAGGGACGTGAAATTCACGGGACACTTTTGGCATACCGTATGGAAGAAAATGGACACGCAGGTAAACTACAGCTCTGCATATCATCCACAAACCGACGGGCAGACAAAAGTTGTGAACAAGAGTTTGGGAAACCTGTTACGCAGTTTAGTCGGGGAGAATTCACGGATGTGGGACCGGGTGCTAGCACAAGTAGAGTTCGCCTATAACGAATTGCCTAACCGCAGCACAGGTTTCAGCCCTTTCCATATCCTGTATGGTATGCACCCACGCGAAGTGCACGAACTATGGGACCTAGGACTGCAGGAGAGGTGGAGTGCAGACTGAGAAGACTTCACAAATGCGATGTGGGACTTGCATGAACAAGTAAAGATGAAGATACAATACAGCAGCATAAAGTACAAACAGCATGCAAACTTAAAGAAGAGGGAAGCACAATTTGACGTGGGGGACGAAGTCCTCGCGCATTTACGCAAAGAGCGTTTCCCCAAAGGCACGTACAATAAATTAAAATATAAAAAAATAGGTCCCTGTAAGATTCTGCGAAAGTTTTCAGCGAATTCCTACGAGATACAGTTACCGCCCGAAATAGGCATTTCACTTATTTTCAACACAGCAGACCTGTTTCCGTACACAGTTGATCCAGAAAGAAAGGAGGAAGATGGAACCACGCAACCTACGTGGCGTACCCAGGAAGACGAGGAAACTTGGAAGAGATAGATGCCTTACGTTCAACCTCCCGAGATCGAAATCATTCTCGACACTCAGGTGGTTAAACGAACTCGGCGGAAAGAGTACATGCAGTACATGGTCAAGTGGAAGAACCATCCCATCGAGGAAAATTCATGGCTTGATGCCAGGCAGATTGAACAGACACGAACTTCCATTGAGAAGCTCATGGACCAGAGCCATGATTTCTTTTTGCCCCGGGAGCCTGATATAGGAGCATCTAGCTTGCCATGACCGGGTGAAGTCTCACCAGGTTGGAAGATTAACAAGTATCTGGAATGTTTTTTTTTCCAAGTTTATGAATTCATAGGACAGGTAGTCCGTTTATTTTATTTTAATTATTAAAAGATAAAGTTAAGTGTCGGTTAGGGTCATTACAAGTTTAATAGAAGTTAAAGCTAGTTAGGAGTTGATCTGTTAAATTAGGAAAGACAAAAAGAGACAAGACTGTTTACAAGCAGAACTTGTAACCGAAAATTAAACAGTTGTTCAACAAATTATTTTCTGTTCAACTGACCAAGAACGACAGTTCGAATTCACTGTAAATTCAACATATAAAAGATGAGATGTAACACCAACAGAGGGGTCTGCGATATTACAAAAAAAAATTATGAAATAAGAGAAACAGATCTATTTTTCCTAATCATTTATTTTTGGCATATCAAATATTGTTTCCCTGCTAAATAAAAAAACTTTCTTATTCTATAATGAATCAAAACCAACAGTATTGACAACCAGAGAGAGAAGCCACAGTGAGCGTATAGTATTTTGTATTTTCATACATGAACAGACCATCAATAAATTAATCAATTGTATAATTGCAAGCGGAGTACAACACGGAGGGATTCACTGAACCGGAGTATCGTTGTTGAAGGCTCGGGAAATGCCCAGAATCGCATGATAAAATAGAGAGGCAAACTACAGGGAAAGGTAACGCCTATAAACTAAGAATTTCTCATAAATGTCTGAGCAATGAAACCATAGTCCAACCAGTTCACATTCAAATCAATTCATAATTAGTTACAATATATAAATATAGAACTATTGTTACAAATCTAAGTGCCGCATCCAAGAATTGGATGAACCCTGGCCTAGGGTTTGGAGGTGGAAACCCCAAGGTTTCAAACGACCATTGATTGACAGAATAGGTGACCGAGACCCTAGACTCACAGAGGGCAATAACAACCCACGACAACAACAATCGATGAGACAAGACTACAACAAGTTACAGGAGCAGCGTGTGTCAACAATCATCAGAGGACCATAGCCTACTGGAGAATACACCATCCTTTGAGTGTTAAAAGAAGACCGGAGGACCCACGAGCCCAGGCCAAAGCACAACCTGCAAAATCAATAGGGACACATTACTACCTGAACATTATCATTAATTCATCGAAGCAACTGCGAACCAAAAGGAGATTTGAGTATTAGTTACCTGTGCAAGTGGACCGGGAAGCCGAGAAACCGAGCCCAACTAAATGACTGAAACATAGACCAAAGGAGCAGTGCTGGTTAATACGAATCTCAACAGGGGAATACAGATTGAAACAAGGAGGAAGAGTATACGTGTTGGAGGTGCTGACATCTGGAGAGCCGATACCGGATAACCGAGAGCGAAGAACAGCGACATAACCAAACACCAAACAGTCGTTACTGACATCCCAAAATCATAGCAGAGTAACCAAAACGGAGAAGAAGTAACAACACACGACAACGGAGGTCACAGGACAGAGGTAAGCACAGAACTAGATAATGAACCCGAATGTCTTAACAACCACAAGTTAATGACCAAAGAATGGAACCCGGAAACTTACCGTGAACATTAACCAGCAGATGAGCTAGCAGAAACGAGAAGAAGTTACGTCGTTGAAGCCGAACAAACCATAGCCAGTTGCAGGAAACTTACAGTCAAAGACAAAGACCGCAGACAAACCCTCCCAAGAACTGAACCCTCTCGAATGACTACAGGACCAAGATCTTTTACCTTAGAAAGCGCGAAGTAGCCAGGCTCGAGGCACATTGAAGGGAGTTGAATGCAGTAGTAATTGCACACACTTTCCAACCAAGACACATCACCATTTTGGCACGTCATCACCAGAGAAGAGCCACCATTTGTGAATCCGGCGACCGTAAAAACTTAACCCAAGTTGCACAGGGTTGTGGGACCGTGAGTTGGGTTACATCAATCTTTATCATTTTGAGATCCTATGTGGTGATCGCAATTCTAGAAAGATGTCAAAAAGATGAATTAATTTTGGAAGTGTGTGCTAAATGTTGCATTTTAAATCCTCCACAAATATGGATATCTGGGCATCCTATGGAATCTTAGAAATCACAAAAATAATCTTTCGAAACTTTGTGAAACACTGGCTCAATGAAAAATAACATTTTTAAGGATTTTGAAGTTTGCTTAAAAAGAACAAATATTCTAGGACAATGAAGATTTAGCAAATAAATAAATAAAGGGCTTTTCCAAACTTACATCAATGTAAATAAACGGCATTTCAAAAACTTACAGGAAGACTAATAGTACTTGTTAAAGAGAAGAAAAAAAAACTTTTGTAAGTAAAGGGCATTTCAAAAACTTACAACACCAATAAGACTTGTGAAAGAAAGGAGAAAAATAGTTCACATGATTTCAAGGTTAGTGCAAGCTTCATAAAGGTTAATTTTTTACAAAGTTGCACAATGTTACAAATTTTCCAAGTGTTAATTTTTCAAAAGTTCATAGTATTTGTGAAGTTATTATGAAATTTAAAATGTTTTGATATCATTATTATTTTGGTGTGTATTATATATTGTAATATAATTTCAAAGTTTTTAAGAAACTATAATTTAAAAAAAAAATCAAAAAATGAATAAATTATATTAACTTTTTAATTGACTTCTTAAACTACAAACAATAAAAAAACTTGTAAACAATTTTCAATCTTCCCTCGAGGCATCCAATATCTTTATGACACTAATAACTTTAATATATATATATATATATACATTAATAATATTTTTTGAAATATTTTAAAATTCATTTTATCTTAGCAACAAAATAACTTTTGCATAAGAGGCCTCCAATATTTTTATCACACCAATAACTTTAAACTCTATATATAGATATAGCTTAAATCTTTGTTGAAATATCTTAAAATTCATTTTATCTTAGTAACAATAACTTTTGCATAAAGGCGGGTACTTGTTGAGGAAAGTAACTAGTTTTGGTCTTCATAATTGTTGTACTCATTTCAATATGTATCCTATGTAAAAAACAAGAAAAGAAAAAAGAAAATTAGTAGTATTAAAGCATGGGTTTCATGCTCATTATTAATGTTCTTCTAGGTAAAAACATGTTCTTTGTGCTTCTAGGGTTTTTTAGGTCTTAGGATTTATTGTCATGAGCCAATGGAGTCAATATCATGTTTATAAGACCCATCCAAGAAATTTGTAATTGTAAAAAGAATTATTTTTTAGTCTAGAAAGCCTTGGAATATCCAAGAGTAAAAGTCAGCCCTGGGATCACCAGTTGTCCTAAAGGAGGGAATTCGACCCCTTGAGAAGGCTATGTAAAGGTCCAGTTCTAAAGGAGGGAATTCGACCCCTTGAGAAGGCTATGTAAAGGACCAGTTCGACTTCATTTGGTACACACTCACTCACAAGTTTGATCTATCAAGAAAGAGTTTGATTTGTAGTTGGGAAGCAAGAAGGAGAGTGGAAGTCAAGGAAAAGATGGAAGGATGAAATATATTGCTTATGGGTTGTATCTCTCTCACACATGTGAAATTTCAGGGTTTTTGGGCTGCAGGAAGACGTTGAAGTTGCAGGTCCAAGTTACAGGAGGACGAAATGCAACATCTTGTAGTTGAAAGGAAATATATTTGATCTAGACCTTGTTGACCTTAGGAGGAGTTGTCTTGCTCTAGGAAGGTCTCAAGAGGAGGTTGATCTAGGGTTTCCTTAAAAGTTGCAAGACCAAAATTGCAGGGTTGAAGTTGCAAGAAAAGGTGAGGTATTGTAGCTAGCAAGTCGAAGTTGCAGTGTGTAGCGGTTTGGTGCAAATTCAAGGACTTGAAGAGGGTTGACTTGGTACTAGGAGAAAGACTTGGTCTAGGGTTTGGGTCTTTGTATCTCATTTAAAACAGATTCTAAGAAGAGAAGATTTTATGGGTTTTCACATTAGAGTGGTTTTTCCCTGACTGAGAACCTAATATGTGTGTTCTCTATTGTTGTAGTTTATGTTATTCATATTTGTTTGATGAAAGATCTAAGTAAAAGAACAGAAGAAAGCTAGTAAGTTCACAAGAAAATATTAAGGTTAAGGAAAATAAAATATAATAGTTTTCGCTTTACATTTTCCAACATGGTATCAGAGGTAAGGTGAACAAGGAAGGTAGCTAGAAGGACACTAGAAAGAGTTACTTGCCAAGGGGAAGGGAAAAAGAAACTCAAAAACACTAAAGAAGAAAGACTTCAAGAAGAATTAAGGACTCATTGGTAGAAGACCTAGTAAGCGGGTTTCTATAAGAAGACTAAGTCTACATCAAGCTCGCATCTAAGACATCAAGAAGATTGATGAAGAAGATCTATTTGAAAGGCATATATTTGAAGAAGGCATCAAGATCTTGGAAGTTGTTATTAGAGGCATCCTAGGAAACATCTTTCAAAGGCATTGTTGAAGACTCTTCAAGAATCTTGAAGGCATAAGAGAAGGTTGAAGACATCATCAAGGAGAATCTTGATCCCAAGTAAGTAACATATCATTACATCATACCTAAATCTTCAAGTCATATTGGTTCTTTCTGCAAAGAGAGCAACAAGCTCATTGGGGCATCAAATTATCTCGCATGGAAGAAAAGAATTGACTTGATACTCACAAAATAAGAAGTAATGGAATATGTTACTAGGGAAATTACTGAACCTAAGAAGGATAAGACACAAGAACTAGCAAAGTACAAGAAAGGGGAAGTAAGGGCTCAAAGGATCATAGTTGAATCAATTAAGGATTCTCTTGTTCCATTTGTTGTAACTTTGAATACTTCCAAAGCCACGTATGACAAGTTAGTGAATTTGTATTCGGTAAGCACAACAGGTAAAAGCTGTTAAGGAACAAGTTGTATAGAATGAAGAAACTAAAGGATGAGGATGTGACATCCTTCCTCATGAGAGTCTCTCAACTAAGAGACCATCTACAAGGACTTGGGGAACCTATTATGGATTTGGAAGTAACCATCTATGTACAAAATGCATTGCCACCAGAATGAAGCATCTTTGCAACAAACATCTACTCCAAGAAGGATTCAACTCCCTTTGATGAGTTGTGAGCGCAGTGCATATTGGAAGAATCAAGGATCAAGGATCAAGGTCAAGGATGATATTTGATTTCATGAGAAATAGCAAACCTTTCTAGCCTGATTCAAGAAGATGAAGGGAAATTTTGGTAAGTCCAAAAAGCAATACATGTCCAAAGCGCAATGTTTTAGATGCAATGAATTTGGACAATTTAAGAGGGATTGTCCAAATAAGTAGAACAACAAGAGAAAAGAAAGGAGTGAATCTCATGCAATCAAGGCAGTGGAAGAACCAAAGAAGAAGGCAAAGAAGGAAGAAGTGGAGGATCTTTACTACTAAATAAGGTTCACTAACCGTCAGGTTTTCTATGAAGTTTAATCTTTCTTTTAGGATAGTATGTTTTGCATATCATCGTAGGAAGAAGCATATGATAGTAGCATGTCTAGAATTTAAATGATCAAGTTTCTTTGTAGAGATCATCCATATAGATGGATAGATAGGCCTTTTTTTCATATTGATCATCCAGGCATTACTTAACATTATGTTAGAGGAAGTCATCTTGCTTAGGTGGATCATCATGATCCTGAAAGAACCATAATTATGAAAGGTTCTTGAAAGAAGCATTATGACAAAGGTTGGTAGACATTCTATGTAATGTGGATTTAATACTGGTAAAGGGATGAAAGAATGCAATGGGTCAGTATGCAATCTCTTTGTGAGATGTATGAATAGATGGATGATCAAATGGAATCATAGGAATGCATGATGGACATAAAATTTTGGTTAAGATTCATATTTGTAGAATCTTGTGGAAAGAAAATTGATCATAAAATATGCTTAGAAATATGGATATCTCATGGCTGAAAAGAATAAGATTTGACTTACTTAAGGATTTAAGACTTTCTCTATAATATATATAATAATGATTAACATCTGGTATAGTCTCCTAAAGAAAAATTTGTAACTTGGTAATCAAGTTTGATCCTTGGGCACTTTGATGGATGAAGGAAAAGACATGTGGAGATGAGGATGTTGATGGAACGAGAAAGTCATCATGATGAGGTAACCCTGATTTTCAGTGTTATTGATTATTTGGTTGGCATATTTTTTTTGCTATCTGGAAGAATGTTGCAGGGCGTTAAAGATAATTCAGAGTCATGATATTTTAACATATTTTATCTTTAATGTTCATTGCCGAGGGAATTCAAAGTCATGATATTTTATCTTTAACGTAATTATTAAAAAATATTGAAAATTTACCCTTAAAAAAAAGAGACATTATTCCAACATCATAATTTCGCTTTTAAGGTGTCTTTTGCACACACAAAAAATGGCTTTTACTATCATTTTTAAAAATTGATGGGGAAAAAAACGTTATTCCAACATCAATACTTTTCGTTTTCAGGGTGTCTTTTCAACACACAAAAAATGGTTTTTACTGTCATTTTTAAAAAATGTTGAAAATTCTCCGAAAAAATGTTATTTCAACATCAACACTTTTTGTTTTCAGCGTATTTTTCATATTTTTTGGGGTTTTTTGGCTAGAGTTCTTGTTTGATCAGTAACTTTTTAGTGTTGCCAGAAGATAAACCGAATGTCAAAAGAAGATCACTTTCATGAAGCTATGATCATCTTGAAGTTTGGGAGGGCTCAATGTTGTCTTCATTTTAAAGAAGAAAATGATTAGCAAGGAGATTGGCCTAGAGCCTATCACAAGGTTGAAGAGAGAAGGTGGCTCCATGATAACTTGAAAAAAAGAAAGCTCGATGATGCGGAGAAAGAGGAAGTCAGGTAGCTATGAGGAATTGGTAGTTGATACTCTTATGAAGACAAGTGGTAAGGTTTGTGATGGTGACTTCCCAAAACATAGTTATCGATCAAACGAGAAAGTGAACTGGTACCCGTTTTTTGATGTAGCAAAAAATCACCCAATTTTGAAAAGTGGTGACGCCAGAATACATTTTTTTTAAGCATATTTTTGGCACTTTAAATTTGTATCAAGTATGAACATTTTTTTTTTTATGTTAGTGATTTTCATGCTGATTTTGAAAAGTGTTGATGTAGCATCAACACATTTTTTATAATGTTAGTGATTTTCATGCTAATTTTGAAAAGTGTTGATGCAGCATCAACACATTTTTTTAAAGGGCTTATTTTTGACACTTTAAATTTTTTATGTATCAAGTGTGAAATTTTTTTTTAGTGATTTTCATCTTGATTTTAAAAAGCGTTGATGAGCATCAACCATTTTTGTTTAGAGGGCTTAGTTTTTACCCTTTAAATTTTCTAATGAATGAAGTGTGGATAATTTTTTTTAAATGTTAGTGATTTTCATGTTAGTAATAAAACATAAAAATAAAAAAACACGACAAAAAAAAAAAAAAAAAATCAAATACAAAAAATATATTTATATTAACATTAAAAAAAAACCCAACTCGTAAAAATAAAAATAAAAAATAAGAATTAACAGAAAACAACAAAAAAATAAATAAAAAATGAAAATGTTTCAAATTATATATATATATATAATATATATATATAATATTATAATAAGAAAACAAATTTAAACTAAAAAAAAATCTAAAAACCTTTTTAAGTTCAAAAATAAAAAAAAAACAAATAAAAATAAAAACCTCATTAGAAGATTAAAAAAAACAACAACAACAAAAAACAACTTAAATATTACCAATATATATATATATATATATTAAATAATTTCAAAAAAAATAAGAATTATTTTTTGAAATTAAAATTGTAAAACTAAAGAAATAACATATCTATGATAATAATTTAGGGTGATGTATTTACAATCTCTCTGCGGTAATAATTTATGATCTCTCTGCGATAATAATTTACAATATCTGCGGTCATAATTCACGATCTCTCTGTGGTAATAATTCACGATCTCTCTGTGGTAATAGAAAAACAATCTAGGGCACGTGCGTCTGTAGTCCGGCTTGCTGATATCAAGTGCATACATTCCTTATATTTTTCTAATACATATCTGCTCATATATTATCAAGTACGAATAATTCACAACAATTACCAAAGGTAGACCTAGCACAGTTACTCTACAGAGCCTCTATGAGTATATAGAGTCTTTAGAGAAACATAGAGAAGAAAGAGAAGTCAAGATAAAAACAGAGTTAGCAACCATGATGGAAAATAAATTCACATCTCTTGAGGACAAGATCCAAAAACAAATAGAAAATAAAATAGAACTATTGGAGAATAAGATGGAGGCAATGGAGACTAGGTTGCAGGTTACAGAAAAATAAAACCAAGATATGAACCAAACATCCCAACAAGTAGATGCTGATACTTTAGAGAGTCTTAAAATGAAGGACATGATTAAAGAGCTAGAAGAAAAAGTTAATAGCCGGCTCACCCTAAATAGTGTAGTAGGTAAATTAGATATCAAACCAATTAAAGATGAAATGAAAAAATTGATAGAATTAAACCATGAGTGTAACAAAAGGGCCTTGAACCTTATAATATTCGGTTTGAAAGAGGAGGTAGATGAGGATACTTCAACCATAGCCCAGACAGAATTACATAACAGATTACAAATTGAAACAATGTGTCTCACAGAAGCAACAAGGTTGGGGAAACTAACTGAGAATAAAGGAAGGCTAATTTGAATAAAAGTGAGCTCTACTGACCATAAGTATGACATAATTAGTAAAACCTCAAGTCTAAAAGGAACAAGAATATTTATTTATGAATATCTCATTCCATAAGATCAAGCAGAATTGAGAAAGGAGGTTCAAAAGGTAAAGGAAGCTAGGAAGAAAGGAAAATGGGCAATAATCAGAAATAGAAAAGTCGTTATTCGATATAGAAACCAAAAAGATAATAATAAATAACTATTCAAAATGCTCTGGATTCTTTATTGGAATTGTCGGGGCTTTCGGTGGAACAAAGGACGAAGCTAAGTTGGATCTCAAATGATGTTGATATTATTTTGCTTGTTGAAACTTGGGAGCACAAAGAATCTAAGGTCCCTAACATAGATGGCTTTACATTATGGTCTACCTGGAATAAGTGATCCTCCCGTAGAGGCATTGGGGGTATAGCTTGTTACATTAAGAAGAATATCTCTCCCCATGCTAGGATTTATAAAAACGCGCCTTACAACCAAAATAGTTGGATACAAATTACTGACATTTATGATAAAAATACCTACATAGCAATCTATTATTTCCCCCCCATCAATTCTAAATTCTATAAGAAAAAGAATCTAGATAAAAATAGTCCTTACAATGTTTTAGAGAATGATATTTATAGCCTAAGGAATGAAGGCAATATCCTTTTAATGGGTGACTTTAATGCTCGAACTTCAAGCAACCAAGATATTCTTCTAAGCAATCATTCAAACCCTAATCCTCTTTGGTTAGATGAAGACCTTCCTTTGGCTAGTCGGTACAAAAGGAGCTCTGAAGACCTCGGGGAGAATTTTTTTGGTTCGGAGCTAGTCAAGCTCTGTAGTGCTCAGGATCTCATAATTTGCAACGGTCTAAAGAAGGGGCCCAATTCTGGCCAGATGACCTGCATCCATGGGCTTGGTAACAGCGTGGTAGACTATGTTATCTTCGATCTCCCTCTATACAATGAAATAACAAATTTTGACATCTTAAACGACCATGAGCCTGACTCTGATCATAGGCCTTTACTTATAACTCTCGATTTTGTCATGCATAGAGATCCCATAGAAGATAGTCCTTATAGCCAAAAGAAGTTAATCTTTGATAGAAATAAAAAAGATCTCTTTCTAAATGAATTAAAAACTAATTTGCTTCCTTTATCTAGTATAGACAAGATAGAATATCTCTATCATAATTTTACTACAACCCTCTCATATTCTATTAACAAGTTTTCAATTGAAGTTTCAAGCAATAAAAGAAATAGCAAAACCAACCTATGGTATGACAAAGATTGTAAAAGTGTGAGGAGAGCAATTAAGGAAGTTGTTGATGGATCTCTTAAAATTGGCAAGATAAAAATATACAAAGCCCTAACTAAAAGGAAAAAAAGGTCGTATATTCGTAAAAGACAAGAGAATCTCTTACACCTCTCTAAGATAGCTCCTAACTAGGAAAACTAAAGATAATAATAAAATTGCTTTACATGACTCAAACTCCTATCTTAAAAAGATTTATGAATCTCCAAATGTCATGGATAACTTTAAAACCCTGCTCACAATGAAAGAAGTTTTCTCATTAGAAGACATTGATTTTGGGGTTAATCACTTGGCTAATGGGAAATATAAGGACATTGAAGGTTACTAGGCAGAAATCTTAAAAATTGGAGGTCATGTCCTCATCCCCCACATTCACAAGATTTCCAATCAAGCAGTCAAGCAAGGGTTCCCTAAACCATGGACTCAAAGCCTCATTATCCCTATTTTTAAAAGTGGGGATACAAATAACCCCTCTAATTATCGCACAATTATGATCAGCCCTCTCCTAGCCAAGTTATATGGTATTATTTTGGAAAGGAAGTTGAGCATATGGCTTGAAAGTGAAGATAAGCAGGCTAAAGTCCAAGCGGGTTTTAGAAAGCAGCACTCAACAATAGACCACCTCGTTATGCTTAGGATCATTGTGGAGGAATGCCGCAATGGTAAATCCAATCTCTTTTGTTGCTTTGTGGACTTTAGAAAGGCTTTCGATAGGGTTCCAGAAAAAAACTTTGGAACAGATTAGAAGAGCTAAAGGTTCCTTTTGGGTTGAGAGTCGCCGCTATAAGGTTATACGAGAATGTAATTGCCAAGTTAAAGAGAAATGAGGGGTGGTTGAAAGATATTAAGTGTAATATCATAGTTAAACAAGGTTGTCCCCTCTCCCCTACCCTATCTGGCATTTACATTGACAAGCTAGAAGGTTGTTTAGAGGAAGCAAGATGTGCTAGCACGATCTTAGTTGGGATAGTCATCATCCTTCTTCTCTACGCTGACAATATTGTTCTTCTCGCAAGGTGCCCATCTGATCTTGATAAGCAACTTATACATCTTAAGGATTTCTGCTCTACCATGGGTATGATTGTGAACACTGACAAAACAAAAGTTATGATTATCAAATCCAAGAAGAACACTTACGCTAATTTTATGTATGACAATAGTATCTTGGAGGAAGTGTCTTCCTACAAGTACCTAGGAATTGGTATTCATCACAAGCTCAACTGGAACTATAGCATTGAGAAAAGGATTAATGGGGGATGGAAAGCTTATTTTGGTCTTGAAAATAATTGTAGAATGCCAAACCTTGTAATGTGGGATAGAAAGAAGTTCATCTTTGAAACTTTAGTCACTCCAGTTATCTTGTATGGATGTGAAGTTTGGGGTTGTAGCATCTCTAGAGAATCCTGGAGAAAGATTGAGCAAATCCAGAAGCGTTTTATAACATATAAGCTAAAATTAAAAGCAACACACTCTATCCTATTCTCCTTATAGAAGTGGGTCTTTCCCCTATCAAGAGCCTAGCTATGACTAGGCTTCTGTGGTACAAGCACAAAACTCAATAACATAGGAGACCATACTGACTTCCTAAGCTAGCTTTAAATTCCAGCCAAAACCACCTAAGGCTCAAACGAGGTTGGTATAAAGACACCAGGGCCTGGTTAAACCATTGGGAGATTGACGAGAATGTTGCATTGCAAAACATTAATAACATTAAAAATTGTAAAGAAATTTCGGCGTAAATCACATTCAGAAAATCATTGTCGACGCGTTTCGAACCAACTAGTGTGGTTCATCATCAGGGCAAGTTGAAGAAACAGATCTAGTCTAGCATGTTAAATAGTCTGAGCAGAGACTCCAATGGCTAAAAATAATTAACAGCTAATTTTTTACTTTAGGACTCACGTCAATTTTTCATTTATTAATTTAATATTATTATTATTTTTATTATCGTTATTATTATTATTTATTATTTTATTTATGTAAA